>JAIXHY010000138.1:0-12829 GCA_020449905.1 Globodera pallida | reverse complement strand
TAAATTTGAAAAAAAATTTTTAATTTTAGTATGTGCAAAAAAACTACATAAACATTTAAAAAATTTCGTTTGAAGTTCTATTTTATTTACGCAGCAATGCACTTAAGACGTATCAATTAATTTTTGAATTACGATTAAAAATGAACGTTTGGGATTAGAAATATTGGAGTCGCAAAATTAAACAAAATCGCTTAGTGAGCAAAAGATGATTAAAAAGCAAAAAAGCAATTTTATAGAGCTACATTAAATTCTTTATAATTTTAACAGCTATTAACTAAAATACAAGTATAATTAGTTTTCAAATAAATAAACAGATTAATTTAAAATAAATATTGATTTAAATATACACGAATTAAATAATCCAACCATCATTAATTAAAGCAAATTAATATTATATAAAACAATTACTATATGACTTTTGGGCGTGCGGCCTAGCGTTAGACGACCCGTGGATCGGGAACTCGTAGAATCAAACTCGATTATATTTCTAAAATTAGGTTGCAATATGCCAAATTAATTTAACCATTGATCGATAAGTCTTAATACATTTTTTAAATGTCAATATATTAAATGGTTATGAAACACAAATATGCTTTTTAGCAGCTTCAACATGCAAACATCATTTGTATTCAGACGTTGGCCAACAGCAATGATCAAAACAAAAAATATAGAAAGGCAATTAGCATACTGATGATGGGTATCCTAATTATTAATATTGTATGAGTAAAAATACAATAAAATTGTCATGAACATAAAATATTGAGTTCCTTAGCCTCATAAAAACTTTACTAAAAAAGCACAACCGAAATTGTATAAATAAATGTGCAATTTTCCTGGACATAAAATTCAAAATTGAAAACAATATGCCAGTTTAACTTCAATAATCATATATTTGTAATTAGTTATTGGACAAATACAAAAAATATGGCAAAATTAAAAAATTGCATAAAATTGAAAAGAAAAATATTATTAAATAACAAAATACTTTTAATTTCTCAATGCAGACTTTCCCGGTGTTCCTGTTACGTTAACAACTCGTCACAGAAGGAGCATTGAAACTATCCAAACCAGTTAACAATTTATGACGGAATAGCATCATTGTTTTATGCCCTTTATTTAAAAACAAGATTAACAATCATGCGGTCTAAAATAAACCCAGACATTTATAATTAAATAAATAGTCAAAGATTTTAAACTTATAAATTGCATACATATCCAATTTACATATTTTAAAAGTAATAAATTTATAGCAACTAAAAAAAGTTAAACCTAATAATAATTTTTTCATAGTTTACAAAAATAATAAAAAAGTTCTACTTATTGCTTAAATACGACAATTAAAATACAATTGAACAATAAATTGAACTTAAATTTTATCAAAGAAGAAGACTCAAAATATTAACTCAATAAAATAATTAAATACAATTGAATGTTCCAACAAAAAATATAAATACCATTAGCCAAAAGTTCAACCATTAATGAGGATTTTAAATAATAATTAATAATTTTCTGTTTATAATTTACATTACTTTATCTTGCGACTAATACGAAGAACCAAAAACCACCTTAGCTAAATGGATAATTTAAACAGTAAACAGCTTAGCAGAATACCCAAATAAATGACGGCGGTGCTGTCTTGTACTTTTTGTGGCGCAGAAATTACACGGGGACCTATTCCTGCGAGCCGAAGGCCGAGAAATTGAAAAGGACCCGCAGCATTTGGGAGAGCATCAAATTTTGTAACAATTTAAATTAATTTAAAAAATAATTATAAGTTAAATTTATTTAATTGAAAACATTTAATTTTTAAGTTATCCTTTTGAAATATAATATTGAAAGAATTTAAAAAGAAATTATCAAATAACTGAAGTAAAAAGCATTTCAAACAAAAAAAATTTCGTGTAAAAAATAATAAAAATATGCTAGTGATATAAAACTTACCAAAAAAAGAAATTAAACAAATTAAAAATTTGTTTCTAGTTTTTATAAGTCCAATAAAAACCACAGTACTACATTTTTGGGGAAAAAACAATTATTATCAAACAGGTAAACACACACAAATCAACTGTTAAAAAAGATTTTTAAAATAAACATTTAGATCAAATATACCTTTTATTTTTATAACAATCCGCTAACCAAATGTTGTAAAGAGCGAACGGTACATGTTAAGTGGTGCGGTGGCATTTAAACAAAGCTATGGTGGAATTAATTTTTAAAAGCCCAAATTCTGATTAAAACCTATTTTTAGCTGGTTTAAATAATAACATTCAAATTTATTTATTGTGAGTTGCATAAATCCAATCTTTACTGCAAAAAAATTGGTTATAAATGTTAATAGCACAAAACAAAATTAAAACTTTTGCTAATAGACACGCACATAAAAATATTTTTATTGTTCGAACACGAAAGTAAACTAAGAAAACCAAATATTATTGTTACAAAAACAATTTTTTCTACCCCAAGATTAATTTTGACTTAATAAGGCTAAAGTTAACAAAATAAAATTATTAATATTTTTTAAATGGAAATTAATAGTTATAAAAATCTGACGCCGAATATCGCAATGTGCAGCAGCTCAAAAAGCTAACCCGAATTCTCTTGAAGATTTATTAATAAACAAATAAAAAAAATATTTACGCGCACAATTACAGTTACAAAGGACAAGTCTCGATTGTTTAGGAAAACAAAATATTTGCAAATTTAAAGAAATAAGTTAAAATCAACATTATTTCCAAGAAACAAGTTTAAAAACAAGACGATATTAATACTTGTCGATATGTAAGAAATACTTCTAAGCATCATGACAGCAGCGTTATTACCTTAGATGATTGCGCTATCCGCCAATGGGTCTGAAGAGACCACTTGGTACTTCGGTATCGGCAACGATCCAAAATACACTATCAATGCAATTTTAACAACCCAAATAAGTGTAATCAAAGATTGTATAGATAACACCAATTTAAAGCCTAATATTCTTGTAAATCAATGATTAAAGCAAAAAAAAGATATTAATTTGAAGAAAACATAAAAATTAATGGATTTTCAAGTATCAAAATTATTAAAGAACTTATTAAATGATTCCAATAAACTTAAATAATAAGTGAATCATAAAAACAATTATATTCGAATTCAATATTGTAAGTTTATCAGAAAAATAATAATAATGATTGAAATCTTGATCTGGATGTTTGGGTTTTTAAAATTTATTAATAAAAATTTATTACTCTGATCGGATTTTCACTCAGTCATATTGGATCTTGATTTCCACGTGTTTACTGGATTACGTCCTTCTGCTTTGCAGTTTTAAAGATTAAAAACATAATTAAAATTTTAAAACAAAACAAAAATTTGATCAAATATTATTATGTTAAGATTTACATTCAAACAAATATGACCAGAATAACGAACTTCGTTCATGAATTTTGCTTTTGAAAATAAAACAAACACATTATATAAGTGGGAAAAACTTATTTGGCAAAAAGCACAAAAATCATTTATTATTTAAATTAAATAGCAAAAAAAAAGTCTAAAATAGACATTAATTTTTGAAGGCAAAATTAAATACATTTTTTTAAAATTGATCAAAAAGGTTACTTAACACAATTCCAATATTTACGTAAAAATTGGATTATAATTTAGATGAAATCAAAACAACACAAGTTCAAAGACAAAGTATGCATAAAAACGAATCTTAGTATCTAAATGAAATATACTTCGAATGAAAATAGTTTAAAGACACGCTAAGATTTGTTAGAATTTGAATATACCGCGCTATATTTTTACATTGACAAATTAATAAATTAATGATTAAATTTAAAAAAGTTAAAAAAGAGAGATTAATTGCAGGAAAGGTAGAGGCCGTTTGTAAATAAAAAAAAATTTAATCAAAGAAAATTTTTGATTGGAAAGGCCGAACACGGCTAACCAAAATAAAAAAGCAAATGCTGCAATGTTATTTTCATCAGAATGTTTGGGAAGCATCGAGACAAGAATAAAAGAATATAAAGTGAAGAAACAAAACTTGAAAACGAAATTTCTAATCTTGTTGGCTTTCGCCAATTTAATAAATATCGATATTTAAATAAACGCAATGCAAAATTGATTTTCTTTCAATTTAACTTAAAAAATCCCATTCCCGCTAATTCCCGTTTTAAAAAATATTTGATTCAGTGCACAAGTAGTGACAACTATGTGGTTCTGCACGATGTACAGTCGTTTGAATTCCCCAAATTTGGGAAACGATGGACGTATTAAATACTGTATTTATTAGTAGGAAAAGTTTTACAAATTAAATATATAATACTTGATATAAATAGAGAAACAGACACTTCACTTACCCAATATCATCGTCGATTAAAAATCAAAATAACATTTAAAATCAGTAAAAACGATAATGTAATAGATTTAAAGATTCAAAACTTTTAAAAAAACATTAAAAAGCTATTAAAATAAAAAATTCATTTTAAAAATTTTTATTTTTTATTGGATAAGCAATTATAAAGAATTTGATGTTTCCAGCGTTTAACAGATACCCGGAAGACACGGTATTGCTAATTAATCTATTATAAATGCGCAGTACCAGATGGAAAGAAAAAGAAATTTTAAAGGCACTTCCAAAATATAATAAATAATATATTTAAAAAATATTCATTTTTATTTGCAATGAGCAATCCAAAATTGTTAGATAACAACCAAAAGTTATAACAACGTATTAATCATTCCTTATAATAATTATAAATCTAATTTTATAGCGGCATTCCGAACAATGGGCACAGAAAAATTTGAGAGAAAAATCGTGGTTGTAATTCTTTGATTATTATAATGCTCTGACGACTCGGGTAGCGTTAAGCTGCTTTTTGATATAGAAAATATTGGTTAAACTACTTATTTCAATAACAGAGAAAGAAATTAAAAAATTTAATAATTTTTTTTTTAACATTTTAAAATTATTTGTGTGAAAATTGTTAAGTAAGAAATTTAAAATATAAATAAAAAAATAAGTTTATGACAAATGAAAGTTAATTTAAATGTTAAAAAAAGATTTAAATAATTAAACAAACGGAAGCATAGTTTTTCTCTTTTGCGGCCTGGGCGCGCTTTGGGCGTAAGACTGACTTCGAGGACTTCAGGGCGTTATGGGCGACACAAGAAACGTTGTGGCACGTCAGCTTTCACAGCCGTTTGTTTATCTCATTGCTGATAATCATTAATAGCATCAAACTCGATTATATTTCTAAAATTAGGTTGCAATATGCCAAATTAATTTAACCGTTAATCGATAAGTCTTAATACATTTTTCAATGTCAACATATTAAAAGGTTATGAAACACAAATATGCTTTTTAGCAGCTTCAACATGCAATCATTTGTATTCAGACGTTGGCCAACAGCAATGGTCAAAAGAAAAAATATAGAAAGGTAATTAGCAAACTGATGATGGATATCCTAATTATTAATATTGTGAGTAAAAATACAATAAAATTGTCATCAAAATAAAATATTGAGTTCCTTAGCCTCATATAAACTATACTAAAAACGCACAACCGAAATTGTAAAAATAAAGGTGCAATTTTCCTGGACATAAAATTCAAAATCGAAAAGAATATGGCAGTTTAACTTCAATAATCATAATATTTGTAACAGGATGTTCTTATGATTAGAATTAGTGATTGGACAAATACAAAAAATATGGCAAAATTAAAAAATTGCTTAAAATTGAAAAGAAAAATATTATTAAATAACAAAATACTTTTAATTTCATCAATGCAGGCTTTCTTTACCCTCGGTGTTCTTGTTACGTTAACAACTCGTCACATATGCGGTCTAAAATAAAACAAGAGATTTATAATAATATTGCCATAAATAAATAGTCAAAGATTTGAAATGTGTAATTTTTATTATATTTACCGATTTAATTCAATGTAATGTATCTTCAACAGAGTCAATCCAAGTATTGAATAAAGCCAGGCAGGCATTAGTCAAATTATAGATAAAACTGATTTTAAACAGAATGTGTGCATAAAACTAACTACTACAAACAAAACGTGGGGGCGTCCATAGTAAGCGACAGTGACAACGAGGAGAAATAATCGTGTTCAGTAAACATTTAAAAAATTTATGTTTGAAGTTCTAATTTATTTACTCAGCAATGCACTTAAGACTTATCAATTAATTTTTAAATTACGATTAAAAATGAACGTTTGGAATTAGAAATATTGGATTAAATCATACGTGTCGCAAAATTAAACAAAATCGTTTTGTGAGCAGAAGATCATTAAAAAGCAAAAAAACAATTTTATAAAGCTACATTAAATTCTTTATAATTTTAACAGCTATTAACTAAAATATAATATAATTAGTTTTCAAATAAATAAATAGATAATCATAAGAATATAAACCCTTTGAATTTGATCGATAGATCTAAAGCATAATTTGAAATAAACATAAATATATACAAAAACACAAATCGAAGTTAACCAAGGAACTGGTTCCACCGCTCAAATTCTACATCGACTTATGCTTCTGCTTAACCACTGGGTTTTCTATGAACTTGCGTGAGTTGAGCATTCTCACAGTATGCGAAATAGCTGACAAATGAGTCATGGAGACAACAAGTCTGCGCTGATAAATTGTTATTTTTTATATTTATATTGGTAGTGCAAATTTAGATAATCTCAAAACACAACAATTTAGACCATCAAAATATAGTTGCTAAAGATAAAAAATTCGCCAAATAAATTATAAATCTAAATCAACTTAATTGTTTGCCTTACATATCTGGTAATTAAGTGAAAAAAAAATAAAACGACCATGGAATCAATTTAATATAAATAAAATATAAATCGGATAAATCAAAGAAAGATTTGAAACATAACCAAATTTTTAAAAGTAATTTATAATACGAAAAAGTCATTTTATTTAAAAAAATAATATAATAAATGCTTTAATTTTGCAATTATCAAAAACTTTCAACGCTACCGATAAATTGATTATACAGCGATCGGAACAAGTAAAAAAAACGACCATCAATTTATTGTCACTAGCAGCGCAAAAAAGATCCAACGGGGAAAATAATAAACAATAAAACAAAATAAATTTTAAGTGAACCAATATCATAATAACAACAAACTTTCTGCTTAAATATCATTTTGCGCAAATAGTCAAAAAACTTAAAAAAGGATATAAAAATAAAAGACAACTGGAAACAAAATGTACAAGATAAAGAATAGTAGAATCCATTAAAAAGAAGATTACTAATAAAATGAATATTTTACTTTTCTTTTATTCATTTATAAAAAAACTGCAACATAATTTACTCGTCATAGAAATAAGCATCGCAATAAATATTTAAATACATTTATCTTTTGTTCGAAAAATTTTCACACAAAATTAATGAATTAGACAATAAAGTAATAATTTTAATTTTTTATAATTAATCTTGATTTAAAATCTAAGTAATTTTTAGCCGACAATATTTAAAAGGAGTTCTAAGAACACAAATTACCATATAACTAAAACGAAAGCTAATTTTATGAGTGATTGGGGCGACATCAAACTTTTTGGCTGCAGGTCTGCATATAAGGGAACGTGGATTGGCATATGAAACGCTAAATAAAATTAAATAGCAAATTCTAATATTTTACGAAAAATAAATAATTAAATTAATTATATTTTTGTATAGCAATTTCTCATAACGATTGGCGTTAGATACATTAGCTAAAAATAAAAATAAAACAATTTTATAAAGAAAATGTTAAAATAATACAATCAAGGTTTAAAATAAAATACCCATCTTAGATTTTATAGTTTCTAAAAAAGTAATTGGAAAT
This sequence comes from Globodera pallida, assembly GCA_020449905.1. NCBI lineage: Eukaryota > Metazoa > Nematoda > Chromadorea > Rhabditida > Heteroderidae > Globodera > Globodera pallida. The sequence goes on along the minus strand of JAIXHY010000138.1, from coordinate 5,001 downwards.
TGTTTACATCAGAAAACTATGACAAAAAATAAAAAACATAATATAATTTTAAATTCAGAAAAACAAACAAAACTAAATCAATAAGAAAATACTTAAATAAAACATTAATTTGGTAAAAATTAAATGCAAATTTTCGTGTAATGTATAATATTAATTAACATTTTCATCCGCACTAAAGGAGTCAACAAATGTGTGACTAATACAAATAAAAAATAAATCAGAAGTAAAAAATTTTATTTTGTGTTATTTTTTTTATAGACAAATAGGGGGGGGGGGGGATTGATGCAAAACAGAAACTGTAATAGCGACTTTATACGAAATCATTTTGTTTAGTCCATTTGTGTCCAAATTTCAAAAAAGAACCGAGACTTTTTAGTTTTAATTTCTGCAATTCAAATATTACTGGCTCTAAAACATAATGGGCACTGCATTAATGTTACCAAGCAGGGGGGGGGGGGGGACGCAATTGCGGATTGCCGAAATTGCTCACCTTTTTTGGGTTACGCATTTTTTTGTTTTATTTAGCAAATTAGATCCGCAACTGTTCTTATCGCATAAAAAAATTTTCCATGCGTTTTGAATTCTTTTAGCAATGTCAAAGTTAACCTGTGAACGAGTTTAGTACGATGTTTTTTTTATTTAAATTGTTTTTGTTTTTAAATTTGCACGCCTTAAATAAATCATAGAAATTAAAATTCTTTATGATTTTTAATTAAATTGTCAACTGTTTATAAATTTAAATAAGAAATTTGAAGAAATAATTTGTCAAGATTACCCCCAATTTTTATCGGTACTAACAACAAAGAAATAGTTGTGAACGACAGAAACGTTGAAGATGAGACCAACAACTCAAACTACTTACAACTTATATAATCAATAAAATAAAATTTATTTCTTTATAATATTGCTAGTTGTGCAAAAATATAAAATTTAAATTTAAATAAGACAAATCCTCTACCATCATAAAAACAGTTTCAACAAAAAATATAAAAACTATTAGCCAAAAGTTCAACCATTTAATGAGGATTTTAAATTATAATTAATAATTTGTTGATAATAATTTATATTACTGCAGCTGCAAACTGATATGAGATGATGCCTAAACCATAACTTACACATAAAGCGACACGATTGGCTGGACAGCATTTTAGCTTTTATCATGTGACGAGCTGTATAAAATTATCCATTTAAGAATAAAACCATAACAAAATATACAGCAGAAGAATCAGTTTTTACTCATCAAACAAAAAATAATAATAAAGTTACAATTTTACAAAAAATATGTTCTGAACTTTCACTCTCCAAATAAGACAAATGCAAAGAAATAATTCATAATTTATTAACAACAACAAACAAAAGCCACTAACCGTCCGTGCTCGCAAAGAGGATTTTGGTTTTGCGGTTGAGGCTTTTGGTCGTAAAAATTTTATAAGAACATTTATAACATGAAATAATAATAAAATAAAAAAAATATTAAAAGACTAAAAGTAAATTGTAAATAATAAAATCTCAAACATCCGATGATCAAAATCGACATAAATTGTTTATGAAAAAATAATTTTCGTAAAATAATTTTGTTTAAAAAATTAACCACTAAAAATCAAAACATTTAGTAAAAAAAAATAATAATAAAAGTTACAATCTAATTGTACTTAAATTCCAAAATACAGTCCATGGAAAAATTCTGGCAAAACTTTGCTGAAGGCTTCGCATGGGCAGCAAGCTATTTTATAAGCGATTAGTACGTTTGTTTGAGCCAATCCCACAAAAGCATCAATCCAAATGGGATAAATAAAAAAGTGTTCTTATAATGTGTCCATAAAATGTTTTGTGTATTCCAAATTTAAATAATTTGAAAAATCCAAACATTTTAAGTACAATATCTTTAAGACAACATTTAAAAATATGTCAATTTAAATTATTAACTTCATGAAAAAATTATTTATTTTAATGTTGCAAAATAAAAATCTAACTTTAAATGAAATCGCCGACCAGCAAATCAACTTTACCTCCCGCTCAACTGAGCAGATAAACTGGGAATCAAATATTATTGTTACAAAAAATATTTTTTCTACCCCTAGATTAATTTGGACTTAATAAGGAAAATAAAATTATAAATATTTTTTAAATGGAAATTAATAGTTATAAAAATCTGGCGCAGAATATCGCAGTGTGCAGCAGCTCAAAAAGCTTACCCGAATTCTCTTGAAGATTTATTAATAAACAAATAAAAAAATTATTTTACGCGCACAATTACAGTTACAAAGGACAACTCTCGATTACAAAGGACAAGTCTCGATTACAAAGGACAAGTCTCGATTGTTAAAGAAAACAAAATATTTGCAAATTTAAAGCAATAAGTGAAAATCAACATTATTTCCAAGAAACAAGCTTTAAAAACAAGACGATACTAATACTCGAGATGTAATTATACTCAAATAAACATTAGCGCAAAAAATAATGAATGATTTGATTAAGATTAATATCAAAAATAATTTATGCTATGAAACTACTACAAAAATGCATTATAGATAATTATTACAGGAGTGCATCCGACGCTACAAAACGGTGGCCGAAATGGTGGAAAAAGTGAAGACGACGGCCCAGCAGAAGTGAAGATGAATGAATGATATAGATGGCGCTTTCCTGTTTGTTGTTTTACGATGCTTTCTAAAAACATTTTGTTTATTGTTGTTATTTTGTTTAGTGAAAGGCACGATTTAATAGGTTTTTGGTAATAGTTAAAATCATTAGCGGAATGTAAATTTTAATAAATTTTAAAGTTAATAATAATTTAATGTTGGCAAATTTTGAAAACTTCAAATATTAATGAATGCCAAATAAATAAATTTAAAAAAAATTAAGCATTCTGATAAATAAATTGACGGTTTAGTTTAATGATTTCTTCATAGCATTCTCTCGATGAATGCTTACGATTAATTTAGACCTTTTTGTTATTCCTCCGATTGATTTTACTCCATATCTTCAGAATTTGAGTAAAGATTTTAAATAAGAATTGGGTTTTCTTTAAAGCTTTATTAGTCAAAAATAAAATTTTGCAAACAAAAAGATTTAAATATTTTGGTAATACAAATGATGTTTGTAAAAAGAAAATTTGCATTGATAAGTAAATAATCAAAAACGAGATAAAAATTTGAAATTGAAAACAAAATAAAATAGAAGGACGCCAAGAGTGTAAAGTGCAAACGTCGTTATTTTATCTTTGCAATAATTTTTTTAAAATTTTATAAAATTGCATACATATCCAATTTACATATTTTAAAAAATTTATAGCAACTAAAAGAAGTAAAACCTAATAATAATTTTTTCATAGTTTACAAAAATAATAAAAAAGTTTTATTTTAAAATATTATAAATCAAAAAATATGATCTTTAAACCGCTATTCTATTAATGTTTAAGTCGCTAAAATAAATTGATGTAAAAAGCTTATTGCTTAAATACGACAATTAAAATAAGAGCTTAAATTTTATCAAAGAAGAACACTCAAAATATTAACTCAATAAAATAATTAAATATGTTTCAACAAAAAATATAAATACCATTAGCCAAAAGTTACCATTTAATGAGGATTTTAAATAATAATTAATAATTTGCTGTTTATAATTTACATTACTTTATCTTGCGACTAAATAATACGAAGAACCAAAAACCACCTTAGCTAAATGGACAATTTAAACAGTAAACAACTTAGCAGAATACCCAAATACAACCAACGTTTAAAATGTTATACAAATCGGCCATGATAAATGTAATAAATATACAAAGTTTATAACAAAAACATTTTAAAAACTCGATTATATAATAAATCTATATTCCCAAATCGCAACAATGAGTGCAGATGCTCTAATATATATGAGATGATGTCTAAACCATAACTTACACATAAAACGATCTTACCGACTGTGCGCAGATTGGCTGGACAGCATTTTAGCTTTTATCATGTGGTGAGCTGTATAAAATTATCCATTTAAAAATAAAACCAAACCAAAATATACTGCAGAAGAATCAATTTTTACCCATCAAACAAAAAAAATAATGAAATTTACAATTTCACAAAAAAATAAGTTCTAAACCTTCATTCTCCAAATAAAGAAGGTGCTGAGCGTTTACATGAATCGCCCGTAATTAAACTCAAATTCACAGCGTAACTTTTTAAAGTATACGTTTTCTAATCAGAAATGATAATTTACTAATTAATAATAGCTTTGTAAGGAAGAAACAATCTAATAAAATAACTGAAGCAAAAGGCCTTTCAAACACAAAAATTTCATTTAAAAAATAATAGAAGATATGCTAGTAACCTCAAATTATTAATTTTCGTCAAATAATTTTGATTAAAAAATTAACCACTGAAAATCAAAACATTTAGTAAAGTTTGGCAAAACACTAAATGAGTATATTTTACTTAAAGAATAAACAAAATAAAATTTGTTGAAATAGGTTGAGCCATTTAGTTTATGATAACAAATTATTTATAAATCTGCGCATGGGCAGCAAGACCATCTTATAGGCGATTGGTACGATTGTTTGAACCAATCCCACAAAAGCATCAATCCAAATGGGATAAAAAAAAAGTGTTCTTATAGTATGTCCATAAAAAGTTGTGTATTCTAAACTTAAATAGTACTGTTGCAAAATCTAATGGATGCAATGCAAGTCATAAATTTAATAATTGCCATTAAAAAATGTAGGTAAAATTAATATTCATTTGGTGATGAAGGATTAATAATATAAATAAATTTGATCCAGTACAAATTACATCTCACCTCACCTCCACTTTAACTCTTGGAGGACGGTACTACATTTGAATGAAATATTGTTTAAATAATTAATATACAAAATGAAATAATTGAAATTATCATAAAACAATTTATAATTGCGTTCTTTTTTGTGATCATGGTTTTTTTTGGCCTGCTAACTTGATATAAATTAATCTTGAAAAATTATACTTACTAATTGAAAATAATTTAATTATATTA
>JAIXHY010000137.1:0-13614 GCA_020449905.1 Globodera pallida | reverse complement strand
TTTCTTTTAGAATCTAACCTCGTAAGCAGATTTTGAGGTATCTCGTCAAGAATCCGGACTTTCGTTGAAAAGCGGGAGGTCAACACTCGCCAATTTGATTATGTGCCCCTTTTCGAATAAACCATGTACCTTATGGCAATTCTAGCCCGACGTATTGTAGGTAGTTGGCACGACTGGCCTGGTGGAGTCATAGCTTCGCATATTGCTCCACGAGAATCCCTGCTCATTTTCGGCAGCTTCATGTGGTGGAGAAGCGTTTGATTAAATTTACAAGAGTCAATATTGACTGCTTGTCACAACAAAACAGCCTCCTTCCGGCCAGAGCCCACAACACCTCCTCAGCAAGCAGTTCCTTTTGCAATGCCATCGTCCAGGCCACCCCAACTCCAAATCCCACACTCAACCCACCACTACTTCACATGAAACGCACCCGCAACAGCACATTTGGCCGCGAGATAACTAGCATCACTCCCCAGCAGAACCCAACCCGAATATTACAGAGAGCCTAAAAGCCCTTTACACCGCAGAAGTCGCAACCTCACACAGCACTACCCAACAGGGTACTGGCTCACCCGCACCCCCATCAGCACCAGAGAAAAGACAATACCACGTTCCACCCGAACAACGCTGGCGCAACACCGCTTGGGGTTCGGAACTACAGGTCCAGAATCGACCATGGGGCACCTGACAAACGCCCCCCCCCCCACCTGCCAATAATCCCTCCATGACATGTTTTTAAATTTGTCTGGCCAATAACGTTCCGAGAACTTGTTTTTTCATTAAAATAATATTTTAGTTAAGATAAAATGAGATGTTCCTTCAAAAATCACCATTACGTTAAATGTTAAATTTCATCGTATTTTTGTTTACCGGAATCTAATAGAAGAACACTTCCTAATAAAGCCGACCCCCTTTTTAGGAAGGGTTTAAAATTAGAGTTAGCAAGAGTTTCTGTCTTAAGCCTTGATGAAAATCTCAGATTTTTTTGAGTTTCGGTATCAAGCTTTTCACAACCCACTGAATCAAGGTTGGAAGGTTTAACAATGACAAAACATACAAAAATATTTATTTTGTATAATTTGTTTAAAGAACTAAAAATAAATTTTTTATCCAAATAAAAAGTGAGTGAAACAATAAATGCAAGATGCAAAGGACACAAATTATACAAATAAAAAAGCAACTAATCCTAAAAAAGTTGTCAATAAGAAAGAAAAATAATTATAAAAAACCAAAAATTAAAAAAAGATGCTTCGACGACAACGAATCGGTTTTTGGTGCTTTTAGCTCTGTGCAGCCTAACAGCGAAAATGTAGCTATAAGGTGTTGCAGGAAAAAGATTGATCTGAAAATTACGTCTATTAAAAAAAAATTGTGATGATCTGAAAACTTTGAAGGAGTGCCCCCCCCCAACGAATTTTCACTAATTTGTCAAGTTATAAAAATAAACAAATTATTATTGCTATATTCAAAACCGTTATAAAATAGATTTCAAAATTATTACGAACTTTTCCTACCTGTACTTTTGTTATATTCGAATTTGTCATTTTGCTTGGTCGTTTGCCATAAATTAACATGGAACAAATTGTTGCCAGCTTTTAATCTTTCAGGGAGTTCTATTTGCAAAACAGTAGTGCTTTGGATATCCGCATTTTTAAGATAAGTTGGCCAAAAATTTTTAAAAAAAAACAAAAAAAAAATCTTTTACCAAAATACCAAAAATGGAACAATAACGCAAAAAGAAAAGGACACAAATTATGTAAATAAAAAACATCTATGCCCAAAAAATCTTGACAATAAAAACGGAAAAAAATGATGAAAACCCAGAAAAAATAAAAATAAAAAAGATAATTGCACCGATATGACATCGTTCAATTCGTACATTTACTCCATCATTGTTCATTAATTTCTTTGTTTACAAAAGACCACACAACACGTAACAAAGACACAAATGTAGAGAAAAATGCCGATGAGCGCAACGACTTCGTCTTGATCGAGCTGCGAATTGACTTCTACGCGCAGTCGCTTGTGTCGACGATTTTTGCCTTATTTTGTATAAAGATTTATAATTTGTCAAGTTATAAAAATTATGAATTATAATTATAAGCTATATTCAAACCCGTTATAAAATATTATTATGAACCTATCCTACCTGCACTTTTAATCCCAAAATATTTTTTGAATTTGTCATTTTGCTTGGCCGATTGCCATAAATTAACAATTTTTTGTACAATTTCTTTGGCATTTTCGCCGTTATTTATGCGGCTCATTTCGGACCAAATTGTTGCCATGCTTTTCACAATTTCAGGAAGTTCAAGCTGTTCAGTTTTTTCATAAACAATTTCATTTTGTTCAGCCAATAAATTGATTGCATTTTCTGTTTTGTCCAAAATTGTGGTTATTTCAATTTGGTCATTTTCAATCAGCAAACTTTTTATGGTTATGAATGTTTTGGCCAAATCTTGCACCATTTTAGCCATTTCTTCTTGACCTTTCACCAATTCGTAAAAATTGTCAAGTTCCAAGAGGTTAAAAAACAGCGATTGCTTTCCCGGAAATTTCAATTTATTCGGCGTAGAATTGTGGTTCTTAACAAATTTAACATTTTTAAATAAAAAATCGGTGAAAATAGTCATTTTTATTATTTTATAAACACCTCAAATGCCGGGTTTTCGGGAGATGGCGGCAAAGGCTTCTTATAATTTTCTTCCTTCGAAAGCTTCTCAATAAAAGAATCACTTTCGTCCATTTCGTTGGCCATTTGTTCGATTTTTTTGTTCCAAATTCCATTTTTTTGCATCAATTGGTGCCAAAAGGGCGGGTGACTAAAATTGTTTTTTATTTAAAATTGTCATGAAAAATCTAAATTATGGGTGGCGTGGCGTGCGGCACGACTACACTCCTAAAATTTGTGTAGCTTGAAATAAAAATTTTTTAGTGAATTGCAAAAAAAATTTAAAAAAAAGTCTTGGTCTCGGGTCTCGAACCGAGAAATTTCTCCGTTTTTTTTTTTGGGTCTCGACTCAGTCTCGACTTTTTATTCCTGTTAAATTTTAAGTCTCGAACATCGCCAATAAGATGGCAAACCTTTCAGGCTGAATTTCAGTTGTATTTGAAGATGTCTCCCCAAATAAAAATATCAAGATCAAGCAATTAGCAAAAGTAAAAATTTTGTTCATTTTTTTTTAAATTTATCTAAATGAGATTTTAATTTATTACACCGCATTTCCTCTGAGCCCTCCCCTAATATAAACCCAATGAAATGGGATTTTTAACGGAAGTGGGAAAATGCGGGAATCCCGCTACCGTTCCCGCTAAATTTTGAATTTTTTTGTGGAAGTTTTTGTTAACCAGTCTCTAATAGAACCCACTTTCTAAAAAAACCGGTCCCCACTTTTTGAGAAGGAGTTGGGGTTGTGCGAGAGTCTCCTCTCCCGGGTCAAGACTCGACAAAACTCTCGGATTTTTTGAGGTCTCGGCCTTGAGTCTAGGGAATTTTGGCTCTCGCACAGCCTTATTAAAAATTAAACCCCCGGGGATTCTAATGATTTATTAATTTATTCACAAAATATACGCGTTAAAATGAAATATTAATTGTTCAATAATTTGTAACTCATATTTTTTTAAGATTGTTTAATAATAATTATTTATATTTTAAAAATTCTTATTATATAATAAATATTTCTGCTAAACCTAGCCCTGTTTCATCTATATAAACCAATTTTTAAACTATTGATCCTGTTTATTTTTCTAATATTTTAATTATGATATATCATAGAGTGAGATGTGACGTTTTTTTACGATTTTACATCCTGTTAATAAAATAATTATTTTATTACTTTTATTGATTCCAGTTCACCCAGCCAGCCTTGTTTATCTATTAACCCACCAATTTTTTGAACTGTTGATTCCAGTTCACTTTTCGAATTTACTAATAGAGCCCGGATTTTTGAAAATTCCAGATAAGGATTTGGAAATAAACACAATTAGCATTTACCAGGAATTAATTATGTTAGAGATATGCCGAAAATGTTAAGATATTTTGTTGCGAATATCTGCATTTTCAAGATATGTTAATCATCCACATTCCATCGAATCTCCATTCATTATTCTTCATTATTTGTAGCCCAAATAAAAAGTTTCTAAAATAAAATGATTTGGAAAATAATTTTAAAATGTTTTTTTTAAATTTTAAACACCACATACTGTATTAGCACTACATTGTGCAGTGGCACGGTATGCCGTGTGTGTCGTTTCTGGACGAATTATAGTGATGCCACTGACGTAGCTGACACTGTCGCCAAATTCGGCAAAGGGAAGGCAAATGTCTAAAAATAAAAATAAAAATCCAATCACTTTTAACTATCAAAAATTAATAATGCTTCAAAATAAATTTTTTGATCATTAAATTATAAATTAATTTGAAATTTTAAAGTTTAAACAATGTGACAAAAACTGTCTTTGCTTGAATTGTGTTCAATTCGGACATGACCGCGCCAAAGTGTTGACGGCTCTTGCGAACATCGACAAGAAGTTTGACGGCAAAGAACAGAATAGATGAGTGGACAAAGTAAAGCGACGCCAATGTCTTGCAGAATTTGAAGCCGTACTTCAAACTGGAGATCGGACTCGGGCCGGGGTCCGTACGGGTTTTTACGGACCCCGTAGCCCGTACTATACTAGCAGCGGAGACGATACTATCCAATAAACCACATACCGCTGCAACTTTTCGAATGTCCAAAAATTTGTAGTGAACAATCTTTCAAAAGTAGTTGGTTCGGTTAATAAGCATTTTTCTTTAGCTTGATTCTTTAAAAGCAGCTGTATTGGTATACCTAGTTTTCTAACAGTTTGATAAGATTTTAGTATCAGATCTTCAATGTCAACCTCTTTTTTTGTTTTGTTTTTTGCAGGTTTTTATTACTTTTTTTTGTAGTTTTAAATTTTTTGCATATTTTGGAAACTTCATGGGTTTTAACCATTAAATTTGTTCCGAGTGAGTGGCGTAGTGGCGTAGTGGTAAGTGTCGGGCGCCCTGACTTTTTTGGTGCGGATTTGAAATCCGACTAAGTAAATGCTTTTTTATGACTTTCAGTGAGCATTCTATTGTGGAGAAAACACTTTTCTATTTTAAAGATTCATTAAAATTTAAAAAAAATTCCCTCGACGGCGCCTATCGGCACCGCCGACACCTTCTAAAAACCCTGACCCGGGATTTTCAATAAATCCAGTCTCAACACCTTAGTTTTCCTATTTAGTCAAATTCGAAATTGGCAAATTTTTAAATTTTTTTGCTATTTACATAATAAAAAGGTTAAAAATTCTAAAAAAATTCTGACGGAGTCTTCCGACGGAATTTACCTGGAACGGAAATAACACGGGATTCCCGTTCGGGATCCGTCCCGTTAAATTTGAAATTCCGTTTCCGTATTTTTATTTTCCCGGGCTCTAGTCAAGATATATTGCATAGAATTTTTGTTAAATTTGTTGAAAATATTTTTAATAACATTATTTTATTAAGTGTTTTATTGACAAATACATTAAATTTAAATATCTAAGCATGAATTTTTTTTTCAAAAAAACCCTTGCCCGTGTACGGACCCCGTGTCTTTGCAAAACACGGGGTACACGGAGTCACGGGGTACACGGAGTTTTAGCTCGTTAGCTCGTGTAGCCCTTGCCCGTGTCATTTGAAAATTCCGATCTTTACTTCAAACTAAATTTTTAGTTCAAATTAATTTTTATTTCTATAATTTATTGGCCAAATTTATTTAATTTGATCACGATCACATTATAATTAGACTTGTGCGAGACAAAACATCCAAAATATTTACTTTGTAACAAAAAGTTCTTTTACTATAATTTTTTTTTTCGAATAACAAAAAATAAATTCTTTATCAAAATAACAAAAGTGAAACAATAAGCTCAGAAGCAAAGGGCCCAAAGGCATCTAATCTATTCAAAAAATCTTGTCATTAAAAAGAATGGAAAATAATTATATAAATAATAACCCAAAAATAAAAAAGAAAATATATAATTGCATCGACAACATCGTTCTATTCGTACATTTGCACCATTCTTGGTCATTTACCGTCTCGTCAAAAGACAGCAAAGAATGAGGGTAATAATGATGATGAGTAAGCTTATGCCAAGAAAGATGACTTCGAATAGACTCATATCTTTGCCATTGTCGAAATAAAATCGGACAAGTCGCTTGCGTCGACGATTTTTGTCTAAACTTTTTTTTTTGTGATTGTCAATTATAAAAAATAAACGAATATTATGAAAATTGAAAACCTTTATAAAATATAATTCAATTTAAAATTTCATATATAAATATAAGCCTACTTTACCTTCACTTTTGTTCCCAAAATATTCGTTGAATTTGTCATTTTGCTTGGCTGATTGCCATAAATTAACAATTTTTTGTACAATTTCTTTGGCATTTTCGCCGTTATTTATGCGGCTCATTTCGGACCAAATTGTTGCCATGCTTTTCACAATTTCAGAAAGTTCAAGCTGTTCAGCTTTTTCATAAGCAATTCCATTTTGTTTGGCCAAGAATTTCACTGCATTTTCTGTCTGACCCATTGTTATTGCAATTTGGCCTTTTTTGATCAGCAAACTTTTATGTTTATGATTGTTTTGGCTAATTTTGCACCATTTTAGCCACTTTTTCTTGACCTTTCACCAATTCATAAAAATTGTCAAGTTCCAACAGGTTAAAAAAACAGCGATTGCTTTCCCGGATGTTTCAACTGATTCGGCGTAGAATTGTGGTTCTTAACAAATTTAACATTTTTAAATAAAAAATCGGTGCAAATAGTTCATTTTTACTATTTTATAAACACCTCAAATGCCGGGTTTTCGGGAGATGGCGGTGGAGGCTTCTTATAATTTTCTTCCTTCGAAAGCTTCTCAATAAAAGGATAACTTTTGTCCATTTCGACGGCAATTTGTTCGTTCCAAATTCCATTTCCTTTCATCAATTGGTACCAAAATTGCGGGGGACTAAATTGGTTTTTTTAAATTTAAAAATGAAAAATTTGAATTATGGGTGGCGGGGCGGTACGACAATTGCGGGTGACAAAATATATGAGATGTCTGTGTTTATTTAATATAGTTACCAGGGCTGGACAAAATTTCGACCCGGGATTTCGGATTCCGAAAAATTTCGCGTTTTTTTGGCCGTTTCGGATTTTGGAGAATTCTTGACTCAATTTGTTAAGAGATTTGCAAGCAAAATTTAAAATACTAACAAATTTCTTTCGAAACAAATTTTTATTAAACGATGGTCAATTCAATCAATTTTTTCCCCCAAATTTTCTTAATAAAAATAGTTGTTGCCTAATTAAATGGCAAATTGAAGAATATTTTTTGAATCCTTTAGCATTTTATTTAAATATAGTAACACAAACTTTTGATATTGTGAATTTGAAGATGCCTCCCCAAATAAAAATATCACATCAAGCAATTAGCAAAAGTAAACATTTTGTTCATTTTTTTAAATTGATCTAAATGCGATTTTAATTTATTACACCACATTTCCTCTGTTTTGGGAAGGAGTTAGAGTTGTGCGAGAGTCTCCTCTCTCCCGGGTCACGACTTGACAAAACTCCCACTTTTTTTGAGGTCTCGGCCTTGAGTCTCGGAATTTTGGCTCTTGCACAGCCTTATTAAAAAAAAACCCCCGGGAATTCTAAAGAGAAAACATGGTTTATTAATTTATTCACAAAATATATGCGTTAAAATGAAATATTAATTGTTCAATTAATTTGTAACTCATATTTTTTTATGCTTATTTAATAATAATTATTTATATTTAAAATTCTTATTATATACATAAATATTTATGCCAAACCTAGCCTTGTTTCATCTATATAAACCAATTTTTTAACTATTGATTGTTGTTTATTTTTCTAATATTTTTTTTGATATATCATAGAGTGAGATGTGACGTGAGAGACTTTTTTACGATTTTACATCCTATTAATAAAATAATTATTTTATTACTTTTATTGATTCCAGTTCACCAAGCCAGCCTTGTTTATCTATTAACCCACCAATTTTTTGAACTATTGATTCCAGTTCACTTTTCTATTTTTTATAGATCTAATATATTATAACTAATAGAGCCGGGATTTTTGAAAAATCTCGAATAAGAATCAGGATTTGGAAATGAACAGTGAGATTTTTGTGAATTTGACCAACCAAGTTCCAAGCCGGAGTTACCATTTTGTCTATCTTTTTGGGGGTTTCGGTGGTTTAGAGTCCAAATCTGAACTCCGTTTTGGGTAAGCAGAGTCTTGGGCCCGGTATCTCTCATCCGACTTTCGTTGAAAAAAAGAGGGGAGGTCAGCACTCGCCAAAAAATAATCCTCATCTTGAAAAAAATTAAAGCCTGGATTCAATTTTTTTTGGATTTTTTTTAAAACTTATTTAGACCCCAAATAAAACCGGTGACCAAAACTCTGTCAAAAAAAAACCGGCTTCTAGTTTCTCGTTTTATTTATTTTTTTTCAAACAACACCTTGCCCTGGTCCAAAAAAAACCCTAAAAGTTAAAGAACTAAAAAAATTATTCCAAAAACCATCCAAAATAAAAAAACCCAATTTAATTGAGCGTTGGCGGGAGCCCCGCTAATTTGATTATGTGCCCCTTTTTGAATACACCATGTACCGTAAGGCAATTCTAGCCCGACGTATTGTAGGTAGTTGGCACGACTGGCCTGGTGGAGTCATAACTTCGCATATTGCTCCACGAGAATCCCTGTTCATTTCCGGCAGCTTCATGTGGTGGAGCAGCGTTTGATTAAATTTACAAGAGTCAATATTGAATGCTTGTTACAACAAAACAGCCTCCTTCCGGCCAGAGCCCACAACACCTCCTTAGCAAGCAGTTCCTTTTGCAATGCCATCGTCCAGGCCACCCCAACTCCAAATCCCACCCTCAACCCACCCCCACGCCACATGAAACGCATCCGCAACAGCACATTTGGCCGCGAGATAACTAGCATCACTCCCCAGCAGAACTCAACCCGAATACACAGCGAGCCTAAAAGGCCTTTACACCGCAGAAGTCGCAACCTGACACAGCACTACCCAACAGGGTACTGGCTCACCCCGCACCCCCATCAGCACCAGAGAAAAGACAACACCACGTTCCACCCGAACAACACTGGCGCAACACCCGCTTGGGGTTTTCAATTCTTTTTGGAACTACAGGTCCAGAATCGACCATGGGGCACCTGACAAACGCCCCACCTGCCAATAATCCCTCCATGACATGTTTTTAAATTTGTCTGGCCAATAACGTTCCGAGAAACTTGTTTTTTCATTAAAATAATATTTTAGTTAAGATAAAATGAGATGTTCCTTCAAAAATCACCATTACGTTAAATGTTAAATTTCATCGTATTTTTGTTTACCGGACTCTAATAGAAGAACACTTCCTAATAAAGCCGACCCCCTTTTTAGGAAGGGTTTAAAATTAGGGTTACAAGAGTTTCTGTCTTGAGCCTTGATGAAAATCTCGGATTTTTTTTAGGTTTCGGTATCAAGCTTTTCACAACCCACTGAATCAGGGTTTGAAGGTTTAACAATGACAAAACATACAAAAATATTTTATTTTGTATAAGTTTATTAAGGAACTAAAAATAAATTTTTTATCAAAAAAAGTGAGTGAAACAATAAATGCAAGATGCAAAGGACACAAATTATACAAATAAAAAACATCTAATCCCAAAAAAGTTGCAAAAAAAGATGGAGCTGCTAGAGTTACGTCCATTAAAAAAATTATGATGATCTGAAAACTTTGAAGGAGTGCCCCTCCAACGAATTTTCACTAATTTGTCAAGTTATAAAAATAAACAAATTATTATTGCTATATTCAAAACCGTTATAAAATAGATTTCAAAATTATTACGAACTTTTCCTACCTGTACTTTTGTTATATTCGAATTTGTCATTTTGCTTGGTCGTTTGCCATAAATTAACATGGAACAAATTGTTGCCAGCTTTTAATCTTTCAGGGAGTTCTATTTGCAAAACAGTAGTGCTTTGGATATCCGCATTTTTAAGATAAGTTGACCAAAAATATTTAAAAAAAACAAAAAAATAAATCTATTTACCAAAATACCAAAAATGGAACAATAACGCAAAAAGAAAAGGACACAAATTATGTAAATAAAAAACATCTATGCCCAAAAAATCTTGACAATAAAAACGGAAAAAAATGATAAAAACCCAGAAAAAATAAAAATAAAAAAGATAATTGCACCGATATGACATCGTTCTATTCGTACATTTACTCCATCATTGTTCATTAATTTCTTTGTTTACAAAGGACCACACAACACGTAACAAGGACACAAATGTAGAGAAAAATGCCGATGAGCGCAACGACTTCGTCTTGATCGAGCTGCGAATAATTTGTAGTGAACAATCTTTCAAAAGTAGTTGGTTCGGTTAATAAGCATTTTTCTTTAGCTTGATTCTTTAAAAGCAGCTGTATTGGTATACCTAGTTTTCTAACAGTTTGATAAGATTTTAGTATCAGATCTTCAATGTCAACCTCTTTTTTTGTTTTGTTTTTTGCAGGTTTTTATTACTTTTTTTTGTAGTTTTAAATTTTTTGCATATTTTGGAAACTTCATGGGTTTTAACCATTAAATTTGTTCCGAGTGAGTGGCGTAGTGGTAAGTGTCGGGCGCCCTGACTTTTTTGGTGCGGATTTGAAATCCGACTAAGTAAATGCTTTTTTATGACTTTCAGTGAGCATTCTATTGTGGAGAAAACACTTTTCTATTTTAAAGATTCATTAAAATTTAAAAAAAATTCCCTCGACGGCGCCTATCGGCACCGCCGACACCTTCTAAAAACCCTGACCCGGGATTTTCAATAAATCCAGTCTCAACACCTTAGTTTTCCTATTTAGTCAAATTCGAAATTGGCAAATTTTTAAATTTTTTTGCTATTTACATAATAAAAATGTTAAAAATTCTAAAAAAATTCTGACGGCGTCTTCCGGCGGAATTTACCTGGAACGGGAATAACACGGGATTCCCGTTCGGGATCCGTCCCGTTAAATTTGAAATTCCCGTTTCCGTATTTTTATTTACCCGGGCTCTAGTCAAGATATATTTGCATAGAATTATTGTTAAATTTGTTGAAAATATTTTTAATAACATTATTTTATTAAGTGTTTTATTGACAAATAAATTAAATTTAAATATCTAAGCATGAAAATTTTTTTTCAAAAAAAATTCCGATCTCTACTTCTAACTAAATTTTTAGTTCAAATTAATTTTTATTTCTATAATTTAACTTGACCAAATTTAATTAATTTTGATCATGATCACATTATAATTAGAATTGTGCGAGACAAAACATCCAAAAATATTTACTTTGTAACAAAAAGTTCTTTTACTATAATTTTTTTTTCGAATAACAAAAAATAAATTCTTTATCAAAATAACAAAAGTGAAACAATAAGCCCAGAAGCAAAGGGCACAAAGGCATCTATCTAATCTATTCCAAAAAATCTTGTCATTAAAAAGAATGGAAAATAATTATATAAATAATAACCCAAAAAATAAAAAATAAAATATATAATTGCATCGACAACATCGTTCTATTCGTACATTTGCACCATTCTTGGTCATTTACCGTCTCGTCAAAAGACAGCAAAGAATGAGGGTAATAATGATGATGAGTAAGCTTATGCCAAGAAAGATGACTTCGAATAGACTCATATCTTTGCCATTGTCGAAATAAAATCGGACAAGTCGCTTGCGTCGACGATTTTTGTCTAAACTTTTTTTTTTTGTGATTGTCAATTATAAAAAATAAATGAGTATTAGGAAATATTTAAAACCTTTATAAAATATTAATTCAAATTTAATTTTCATATATAAATATAAGCCTACTTTACCTTCACTTTTGTTCCCAAAATATTCGTTGAATTTGTCATTTTGCTTGGCCGATTGCCATAAATTAACAATTTTTTGCACAATTTCTTTGGCATTTTCGCCGTTATTTATGCGGCTCATTTCGGACCAAATTTTTGCCATGCTTTTCACAATTTCAGGAAGTTCAAGCTGTTCAGTTTTTTCATAAACAATTTCATTTTGTTCAGCCATTAAATTCATTGCATTTTCTGTTTTGTCCAAAATTGTGGTTATTGCAATTTGGCCTTTTTTGATCAGCAAACTTTTTATGTTTATGAATGTTTTGGCCAAATCTTGCACCATTTTGGCCATTTCTTCTTGACCTTTCACCAATTCATAAAAATTGTCAAGTTCCAACAGGTTAAAAAACAGCGATTGCTTTCCCGGATGTTTCAACTGATTCGGCGTAGAATTGTTGTTGAATTTATTAGAATTGGGTTTCTTAACAAATTTAACATTTTTAAATAAAAAATCGGTGCAATTTTTTTGCTAATTAAATTTAAATATATTTTATAAACACCTCAAATGCCGGGTTTTCGGGAGATGGCGGCAAAGGCTTCTTATAATTTTCTTCCTTCGAAAGCTTCTCAATAAAAGAATCACTTTTGTCCATTTCGTTGGCCATTTTTTCGTTCCAAATTCCATTTCCTTTCATCAGGTTGTACCAAAATTGCGGGGGACTAAATTGAAGAATATTTTTTGAATCCTTTAGGATTTTTTTAAATATAGTAACACCAACTTTTGATGTTGTGATTGAAGATGCCTCCTCAAATAAATAACAACATCAAGCAATTAGCAAAAGTAATCATTTTGTTCATTTTTTTAATTGATCTAAATGAGTAGGGATCGGACCGATATGCACAAAAATCGCCAAATATGCGCATATATATGCACCAAAAAAAGGCCAAATATGCACCAAAATATGCCAAAAATGCCGAAATATGCACTGAAAAGTGTCACTTTACTGCATTAATTTGCTTAAAACTTAATTTATTTTCTTATTAAACGTATAATTAAGTAGATTAAAGCCTTTGCGCATATTATTTTAACATTTTTCGAAAGATGATTTTGAAAAAATTCCGGTAGTTTTAACTGTCAGGCTAACTCATCGCCATCCTGGCCATCTCTACGCCAGCGCCATTTGAGCGCGAATGCCATTTCAGCGCGAGTTAAACTTGCCCAAAAAAGTTCAAACCAACGCGAAAAGGCTATTTTTAAGCCGTATTCTTCAAAGCATATGAGAACAAAATATGCAAAATGCATATAATCGTTCCCTATAAATAAGATTATATATATTACACCGCCTTTCCTCTAATTAGGGAAGGAATTTAGGGTTGTGCGAGAGTCTCTGTCCCGAGTTCATGACTCGACAAAACTCTCGGATTTTTTTGAGGTCTCGGTCTTGAGTCTCGGGAATTTGGCTCTCGCACAGCCTGATTAAAAATAAAACCCCCGGGGATTCTAAAAGGTTTATTAATTTATTCACAAAATATATGCGAAAATGAAATAAATTGTCAATTAATTTTGTAACTCGTTTTATTTAAATTTTGTTGAACTATTAAATATAAAACCCCGGGATTCTAAATGTTTATAATTTATTCAAATATATGCTTAAAATGAAATATTAATTGTTCATTAATTTGTAACTCATATTTTTTATAATTGTTTAA
>JAIXHY010000136.1:0-14033 GCA_020449905.1 Globodera pallida | reverse complement strand
TTTTTACAATTAAAATCATTGCCCCGCCTCCTTTTTTATTATTTAAAGCTCCTAAAGCTGCCTAAGAATCATTTTTATAATTTTAACTCTTTAAATATTAAAAAATATTCTCTTATTTAAAATTATTTTAATTTTATTTTATTGCCCAAGCAAAAAATTTTATTCAACATGACGTCTCTCTCTCGTTTTCAACTCCCAGAGCAGGGCGCCCGGCAGCACGAAGAATTGGAGCTGGTGGAGCCAAAAAATATCAGCGATGTGGTTAATTTTAATTCGGCGGGCGTTTTTTACGTGTTGGCCAAAGTTTCGGATCTGCAATATCGGGTGTACAACGTAAGGCCCCTTTATTATAAAAAATGATTTAGCATTTAGGCTTGTCCATTTCGCTCCAAAGGACTTCAGTGCCGCCGTAAACTTTCAGACAATAACGTTTGTGACACATGCGGACAAAAAGCCATTGCGCCAATGCAAACCGTTCTTCTACGTCTGGTGCTGCAAGATGTGATACAAGCGGACATAGCGCAGAGAGTTACCATGTTCTCCAACTTGGCGGAGGAGTTTTTAGGGTTAAAAGCTCCCCAATTGTTGAGTATGGAGGCAGAGAGTCTCGTCAAACACTTAGAGGGATTGCTTGGCGTTAAACTTATTGCCAAAGTGAACGTCAAGGTAACATAATAATAAATTGATTTTAATAAATTTAATTTTGAACAGGCAAATAACCAGACATTTACGGGGCTTGATTGGCTGGTCAACGCTTTTCTGATTCGATCCGGGATGTTCCAGCTAAGAAAAACGATGATGCGAAAAACACGGAAAACAATAATGATGATGATGAGGATGATGCACCCGCTTTGAAAAAAGCCAAAAAAACTTAATTCCGCATGTTTTTACAACTGTTGAAAAATATGTAGATCTGGTATATCGCCTAAAAAATAGTTTTTCTCTTATACTTAATTTTTTAATTTTAAGTTTTTTACAAAATTAAAGATGAGGCACAAGTTGCACAATGGAGTAGATGTGCTGCAAATTGCGTTTTTTCTGCGCGAGTTCACTGTTACTCAGGAATGTGTGCTGGTGCTATTTCGAAATGAAAACACCCAAGTGCACCAATGCTTTTACCCGAGAGGAGGGTCCCCTGAGCAAATGAACTCGATCAAATTGTTGCTTCTTGAGAAGCTGGGACCTTACTCATTTGTTAGGTACTTTTAAAAATTAATCATTCAATATTTTATTATTCAAATAAGATTTGATCTTCGCCGATGTGAAAAAAAAGAGGAGCCATTCCATTTCAAAAAGGAATAAAATTCACATTGTCCTTTCTCTTCTTGATAAAGGTGTCAATATTAAGGACGAATTTTCGGTATTGGAATATTTTTTAGATCGTTTATCATATCACTTGCTTCTCGTTGCGAAATATGCCCTCGTCTTTTGAGGAAGTTGATTAACGCGTACCAGCACAAAACAAAAATTGGCAGAGCAATAAGATAATGAGCAAAAAGCATTAGTTCAAAAATAACGTTAAAGTTTTTGCTGTTGTTGTTAGCATCCCATGTTAACACTTGAATTGTAGGTTTAAATGGGATGTTTGTTGTATTGTTTAAAATCATTTTTTCATATTTCTTTTTTCTACTAGTTATTTATAGCTTTAGCCAAGTTTTGAATCTGACACCACATGCCTGTTATAGTCAATCATGATCATCTGATCAAATTCCCCTAAGACAATCATTTCAACTCCGCCTAGAGGAATAGGGCTATTGAATGTTGCGCGGATACTTGTTGTCCCGCTCCTTAACAATTCGTAGCCGGTGCTATCATCAAGGGTAGATGTGAGCGGTATAACAAAAAAAGTCCAACCAGATTTGAATTGTTCCCTAGTGATGTCAAACGAACGTTCCGAATTGGCCATTCCTAAAGCTTCATACATATCGACAAAAGCACGCATAAAAATATCCTTTTCAAACTCAAGTTTATATGGAACAATTGGGTATATCATACCTCCTGCGTGTATGGCAATATCCCGAATATCAAACGGTTTAAAATTGAATGGCGTAAGGGTATAATCCCCATTAAATGCTCCATTTGCAACTAAAGCAATTGTCATTCGCCGCGGGATTGTTGCACTAAAAACATTATAATCAATTTCGTATCTGCCCTCACTGATAAAAGTTGATTTAAGCTCAGTTTTTCGCACAGCATATGTGGCTGGCTGTGTTTCTAATGTTTTGTAAATGCTCAAGTTCAACGATGATTGAACGTCAACCATTTTTGCATAAATTTTTACGTCATGAACACGGACCCTGTATTTGGTTTTATCATTTCCGATCAACGTTTGCACGATGAAAGCATCTCTAGCTTTATAAATCGTGAATAAAAGATCCAAATTGTTTAAAAGATAAAGTTCTTGATTTCCAAGATCAAAATCTAAGCGTGAAAAAAATTGAGCTTTTTTTCCCCCTTCGAATAATCGGCATTTTGCTTTGAATCCTTCATCAGTAGCACTGTCATGTTTATTAGCTTCATAATACCCCGTTGAACTAAGGAAGCTTTTTTTAACATTTTTGGGAAACGAAAGAGTATTGGTTATGTAAACTTTGTAAGGGTATAAATTTCCGCTGTCAAAAATTTCAGTATTGCCAACCGAGACTTTTAGCTGTTGAACAAAAGTTTGTCCGATCCCCTGTATCGTCCCAACTGAGTTATCATCAACACTGATTGGAACCCAGTTCCCGTCGTCATCTGGTTTTTCAATTGAAAGATCGAGAAAAAGATAAATTCGTGAAAGGTCTGTCCACAAATTATCGCTATATAGTCGGAAAAGGTAAGGTGATTCCTGGGTGATTGTCACCAAGGGGAGAACTTCTCGAAAATACGAACGAACAACCGAAACATTTGTGGGGGGAACTGAAAATATGTTTAACGCACTATTTGCCGCCAAGGGACTATTTTCACTAATTTTTTGGGGGCAGGTCATTTTGGTTAGTAAGTTCCAAGAATATCTGCTCGAAGTTGCCTACTTTTTTTAATTTTATTTTTCTTTTGAACTGCTGTTTTACTTGATTTTGGAATGTAATCATGCGGCCCCAAACTAGATTGAAGTTTATTTATACTTTTTCGTTGAGTTTTTAATTTACCGATTGCCCCCGAATTCCCGTTTGTCTTGGTGTATCGTTTAAAGTCAAAACCTTGACCTTTTTGCACATTTATATTATTAGCTGCCTTTTCAAGCAAATTTTTCAGCCCCGCTTTTCCTTCTGTAATAAGAGAATCTTTGAGGTCTTTCCCCTCAATAACATTTGATAGAACGCGGTTTCCGGATTCTAATCCTTGTTTTCCTATTGCGGTTCCAATTTCTTTTCCAATTGGGACGAGGTAGCGCAACAAGCTCCTGAACACAGCCCCAATTCCAGCGCCACGCTGGTATGGAACCCCTCGAAACACATTATACCCTCCGTATTGAACAACAATTTCTGGCGACGTTTGAGCAAATGCTGCCCATTCTACTTTAAAGGGATCAAAATCAACATGCATTTTTACGCAGTTTTGTGCTAAATCATAAGTTTTCTAGTTATTTATATCTACATGAAAAATAACTTTTCGAACAAACTCGCTTACAATATTATCCGGGGAAGTTTTTACTCTTTGAAAAGATCGAATAATTTTATCGAATTGAATTTGTCTGCAGCGTTGATAAATAAAGAAAATGACATGCTTCCCACACGTGTGCGAAAATGGAGACTGAAGAGGCACTCGGCTATAACGAATCAGCAAAAATTTTTCTAGAAAATGCCGAATGTAAATACTTATTGGAGGCCAGATTCCAGTAGAGTCGTAATAGTCGACGCAATTTGAATCATTACAAAATATCGCGACCCAATGAGAGCCACTTAGATTACTAGGATCCGTATTAACAACAGGGCGTAAGGAAATATCTTTACTTTAATTGGAATTTTGTCAGAGGCGTAACAACCTAGATAACAATCACGCGTGATTGGATTTCTTGAAAGAATTTTATCAATTTGAAGGCTGTTCATTATATTGTTAAAAGTAGGAAGATTTTTTAAAATTTAAAGTTAATGTACATGTACCATATTGAAATGGCATTAGATTTCCACTAGAGGTTCTAATTTCGATGAAAATTTCGCTAATCTCTTTAACAAGTACGCGATGGTATTGAATAGAAAGGAATTGCTCCTCGATCATCTCATCCATTTTTCCTCTTATTGTAACAATTCTTAAAACTGGAGCAGTTACATCCCCAATCATCATTGGCTCAATTAGATCGGGGGCATATACATGAAAATATGAAACTCCTCCGCTCATATCCGGCATAAATTTTGCCACTGTTTCGCTTTGAGTAAATTCTGAGGAGCTAAATCCAAGAATGTAAGCAAGCTGTTCAGAAATTTTAATTTTTTTTACATAACGAGGGTCCATTTTTAATGAAAATCGATTTTTGAAGCTATCAAAAGGAAATTGACAAGCATAGTGAACGGTTTGATACGCTTGAACCCAAGCTTCCATTCCCATTTCCTTTGTTTTATCAAGGATTTCTCTGTCTTTTTCGTCCATATTTTTTATTTCTTCATTCAGCTTTGTACGAATTAAATCTTCAAGCAATTCCAAGTTACTGCCTTGTAGATTTGAAAAATATTTATCTAATTTTGTTTGAAACGACTCTTCCGTGTCATCTTCGTTTCTCAACGGTATTCTACTTGTTATTGCGCGTTTTTCACGTTCTACGATCCCCTCAGCTACCGTATTCAGATCAATCACTGTTCCAATTTCAACTAACAAGGCGCTCAATAATATTTCTTCAGCATTATCAACGCTTCGTTTCTCCCTTTTTCTTTGTTTAGTGTATTCATTTCTGCCCCACTGGCGGGCAGTGTTGGTACATTTAACAAACTTTTTCTGAACGTCTTGTACTTTTTTGGCTAGGGGCTCGCTTCCTTCGCCAAGCAGCTTATAAAGGTTTTTCCACAATTCTTTAGGGTTTGTCACATTTGAAGGGGGAACATTGATTCGAACAGTTTCCCCCGTGTTCCATTCAATCTGAACAAACTGGTCTTCAGATGTGCCAAGAGAGGGCCAAGAATGGGGATATATGATCACTGCCAGTCCCACATCCCATTCTGAATTAAATTGAAGCTTTCTTGGCAATCTTACACGGAAAGAATTGGTTCTATTCCCTTCCACATTGGTGTTTGAAGGTATCACCACATAAAAAGAATTTGATGAAGGCATTTTAAACAGTTTATATCATTATAACCTCTTTATATATTTTTCCAACTGATTGAACTAGCAGGAACCCAGCTGTTATGAATGGCTCCAAAGCCTTTCCATTTTACCAAAACGTATTCAGCACCGTTCTTTTTTTGTTTCCGAATAACGCGTTCAATATCAAACAATTTTTCATTATTTTTTCGCACCAATACCCGAGAAAAATCGTTTGCATAAAACCATCCCTTGATGAGCTCTTTGTCGTTGTCACGAATACGATAAGTGACGGGGGAGCGCTCTGTATGTACTTCCGCAATAGTGAAAATTTCTTCTGTAAACCGCCCGGTGTATCCTTTTTGGAAAACGTGTTTAAATTTTTCAATGCGCACGCGATCGCCAACTTTAAAGGCGCGGCGCTCTTATTGGCCTTGAAATTGATGCATTTTTTTTGAGTTTTTTTCTCAATATTTCAGCATTTTTAAAATTCACGTCTATAGGCCGCATTCCTATACTGGAATTATGCGAATAGTTAATCCCGTGCACAATGTCTTGTATTATGTCAATCCACTTTTGGGTGTGACGTTCTGTAAAATATCGATAGAGGCGTTCTTTTATTGTTCTGTTAGCCCGTTCAGCCATCCCCGCGTGTATTTTGGGGGAAGTATACATGAAAAAATTCTTTACGTTTTTAGATGCAAAATAATTTTGCATTTGTCTTGCCTTAAACTCAACGCCCTGGTCGGTTAACAGCGTCCATGGAATATAACGGGATCTCTGGAATATTTTTTCAAAAGAAGAAGTCATGTCATTACTTTTTTTGCTTTTCACTGGCTCAACAAACAATTGCCTGCTCAACGTATCAATGCACACAAGCAGATATTTGTATCCGCTATTTTGTTTTCTTAATTTATCAAAAACAGAGAGATCTGCTTGCCATTCCGTATGCAGTCCTGAAGCAAGCGTTGGCAATTGCTTGTATCGCCTTTTTGCTTGTCTATGAATAGTGTATGTTCGCTGCCCTGCCAGATAATCCGCCACATCTTTTCGGGTAATTTTTTTATTTATCTTTCGGGATTCTTTAAATAATGGTTCAATACTTGTAAAGCTAACTGCCGAATTAACATCTTTGTACAAATGTTCCAACAACGCCTCTTTCTTTTTATCTAATACCATAAAGAAGGTTTAAATGCAAATGATTTTTTATCTATACAGTTCTTTTTATGTTTTTTAAACTCCATCATTCCCGTTCCAAATTGGAGAGGTTTTTCTGGAAACAGATACTTTTTTAACATTTGGTCCGTTTTTGCTTTTTCTGCAAAATCTTTATAACCTGTTGGCGGATTTTTAAACTGACTCTTTTTGTCTTTGTTCAGCAAATATGTGACAATGTCTTCAATATTGCTTGTTTTATACACCGCCCCATCTATCTTCAAAATTTTTCCTTCTGCATTTACACCTAAATTATCAGCCTTTCCTAAAATATATGTGATTAACCCATTTTTGGTCTTAGAATAGTTATGTGTGGGGGGCGGGGGTTCCTCAGATGGCCCCGGTCGAGCTCTGAGATTTTTCATTGCTCCTGTTGATGGAAGTCGATTGTGAGCATCTTCCCACTCTTCATCAGTCTCTACCTTTTTCGCTTTTTCATATGAATGTCTTAATCGCTTTATACTTGTTTTTTTTCTTACAAACCGGGTTTTCACTGGAACTTTTTTTTCGTCTGTTTTTACTGGCTCCATTGGCAGCGGTGGGGGTGTATTTTTATTATTGTTTTGCACAAGGACATTAAGTGGCTGCTCTTCTTTCTCTTTCACTAGTTTGTTCAAACGTTTAAACTCTTGATGATATTGGGCTGCTTTCTCATCCTCATTCATTTCTTTGCTTTGTTCAACTTGCTGAATGCGTGAACGCAAATGGCTAATTGGGGTCCCATCGGACAATGGCTGTTGAACAATTGCCTGTAAAAAATCTTCAGGGACAAGGAACATACGCATTGTGTAACGCATCTTTAAACACCATTAAAAAACTGTTTATTTATTCATTTTGGGGGGGGGGGGGGGAAAATTTGTTCAGAAGCATCGGAACGAGAATGCCAGTCAAGATACTGGCAACAGCGGGAATTCCCGTGCCATTTTGCAATAAAAGAGCATTGCGAGCCGAACGGGGGCACCGCGAACGTGATAAACACCTAAGCTGCTCTTTGATAGCCTTTAGTTTTTGCATGTGACGTTGCCGTAACGGGACTCTTCCTTTCAAAATATTTATACAAATTTCGACAAAACACAACAATTGTTCATCAGATGCTTTTTTGATTAGTCCTTGTTGGGTTCGTTTTGACCGGAAATTGGAATGAAAATTCCGTAAAAAAATCATATTATTATGAATAAGAGGACTAATATTTAGATGTTTTTTCATTTTGGAACATAAACTACGGGTGCTTGTCCATTTTCGCCATATATATTAGTTTTCAAACGCAATATTTCTTGACTTTGGGGATGCATATCCACTAAAAGATAGCCGAAATTTTTTACCGTTGCATCTTTATATGTTTCTAAAAAATAATTACTTTTTGTGGGAAATAATTGAGTAGCGAGAGTGCGCACTTGAAGGGCTCCCGCCGGGTTACGCATCAGCACCAAATAGTGAGAATTGTTACGCGCAACGCGGAGCTCTTTTGCAAACAAATGTTGCGTGACAAGAACCACACTCATGCCCCAATTATGCGACCCGCGTGTGAACACTGTGTCTAGAAATTGCTGTCCAATCCCTACCATTAAATCATCCAACACCAATAGTAATTTTCCTCCAGTTTCTTTTGCTTTTTCACTTAAGTGATCATCAGCGGGAACCCCGGCGTTTGTTATAACTTTGCATTCCCCTATATGCCCGGCTCTTTGCAACTGTATCACATTTGGATTAATTTCCCCATAACAATATAAAATTAATACAATAGGTTTTGAAATTATAGAGTGGAAATTTTTCAACAAGCGCATAACCCATTCAGATTTTCCGCTACCCGTACTTCCAGAAATTGTTAAAGTAAATGGATGCCTGAATTGAGCATCCACAGAATCAAATTTCTGAAAGTTGTCTTCCATATTGTTTAAGCATTTTTTAGCGTTTGAAGGCTATATATACAAACCTTCATAATCTCCCATATTCATTCTTTAAAGAAATGGACGCAATCCTTGCAACTGATTGGCTCCACAATGCTTATCCCGAGCAAAAAAACACTACGGGGGACCCCTCCGAGAAGGATAACAAAGTATCTTTAGCTATTCTAAAATGTCTAAACTTGTATTTAGGAAGACCAAATAAGTTGGCTTAAAATCATTGATGAGGAAGAAGAGAAATCGGGCAAACCTTGTGAAATGGAGGGGACGGCCAAGAACGGTTTGAAAAATTCTTTGTTGACAATAATAATTTACAAATCTTTAGTGAAAAATGAGCAACAACAACAACAAAATTGCAATGAGAAGATAGTGCCGTTGCTCGACTATCTTTGTCAACACTACAAATGCACAACTAAGGAGCTCCATGTACTTGTTCAACAGCTGGATGTTCGTCGTTCAATTTCGGAGCTCTTACGATGCCATGCTTGTCTTCGTACCAATCATCTACGCCCGATTTGGAAAAATTTTAATGTCCACTGCAACGAGCTCAGTATTCATCCATCTCATACTGCCTATGCGCTGCGTGGATATCTGGGCATAAGCGTAATTTATTTATTTTATTTTTTCAATCGAATACTGGTTGTAGGTACGCGCGTATTTCTATGTTAAGCACGGTGTTAAACTTCGTTTCCCTCAGCTGCCTTGTGTTGTCCAATATGGCGGGGGAGAGCATTGCTCGCTATTTCCCTTTGAATGTTTGGAAGTCATTAATCAGAATTGATTAATTGAAACATGATTTTTGTCTGGGTGTTATTTTTAATTGTTTAGCGAATAAAAAAATGTTAACAATTCAAAATTGTACTGTTACTTTCAAATTATATCAACAACCATTCACGCAGCAACAATTTCTAGCAATTGCCCGAAATGGGTGCAATACGGAATATGCCCCTCATCGTTTTCATGCTATCATCATGCGACTACGGCACAACGACAATAGAACTTTAGCGTGTCTTCTATTTCAATCAGGCCGGGCGGTACTAACAGGGGTGCCCCATCCAAATCAAGCAGAACGCGAGGCTCGACGCGTTAGCCGCCGAGTGCAAAATGCTCTGGGATCGCCTTTAAAAATTTTTTGCCTCCGAGTGGTAAATATTGTTGGATCCGGCTCAGTTTCACATAGATTACCCCTTTTACGAATCACGTTGCGCTTAAATTCTGAGCAATTTTTTCATATCAGGTACGATCCCACCATTTTCCCCGCACTACGTTGTAAAATAAAATTGAGCGATGCCATAGTCTCCTACATGCCTAATTTATAATTCTGGAAAAATTATTGTAACCGGTATCCGCCAGGAGGAATATTTAAAACGCACTTGGGAGATATTGTTACCATTTTTATATGAATAAAAAAATGTTTTTTTTTCTGTTGATAAAATTAAAGGTATTCATTGCGATAATTTGAGCTGTCCCAATTAGAACAACCAGGCAAATTATTGATTAAAAAATCATCAATTTGTTCATCTTGCGGGGCCCGCTGGTTGCACTCGCGAAATCCAAATGGCACTGTCTCCATCCCCGGCCGGATACGTCCTTTCACATAATGCGGCCGATAATCTTTATGAGCGTCATGGGTGTAAAGGTCTGAACATTCCGTGCGCCCGATTTGAGGAAATTGAATTCTTATTGATGAACTGCTTCCGGAAAAAACATGAACATCGTCCATGCCCAAAACGTCATCCCTAAAAATTGAAAGGATAAAATAACTGAAAAAAATGCTTACATTCGTCCATCTATGTCGTAGTGTTGCAAAACAATACGCTTCATTGATTCAAAGTTCAGTAATTGATGAGCGGCATAGGAGAGACGAAAACTCCGCACTTTGAGCTCAGCACGTTCATCTTCCCCGCTTGTTCGGTCACAATGCCGAAACCCGTAATTTTTTGGTCCGCCAGACACAAATTCGTAAAGTCGTCGTGAACAATGCTCGCGCTTCATTTGCCCCAGTGCCTCTCCCTCAGCAACGTCTTGCCGGCCACGTTTCGCCACATAATAAATTGAGTCAGTGTCTACACAGCAATGGTTTTTAGGAACGGGAGATGCAAAATTACGCTTTGAACACATACCACAATAAAGAAGCTTATGACCCAGCGTCAACACTTGCTCCATATATTTGTACAAATGTAGACGGGCGTACGAAGTAACAAAAATTGCGACAGGCAGACAATTTGTATAAGGTGCTTTTGCAAATTCTGCTTTTTTCTTCACCACTAATCTGTCCATGTGTGGAGACACATGATGAAAATCAAGGATTTCAAGCGTGTGATTTTCAAGCAGAGTATGAAATTCACTGGGTGTTCGTGTGTATACCACCTCCGTTCCACCGACCCGTTGTGCAAGCTTTCCCCAGAGAGAATTTGCAAGAATTTTCTGAAATATCTGTTGGAAATAATCCAACAAAAAAACTGACCGCCACCATACGAAGTCCAGGATTGTTTGCAATCTTATCCGCGTTCAGGCGAATACCCTCAATCTGTTCGAATTCTTCAACGTACGCTTTGCGTTGCTCACTTGTTTCACACCCAAGAGGCCAGCCGCTTGCTTGAACTTTAAGCCCCACAAATGTGTTTACATATTCGCGAAACAGTTCTCCGTCCCACTTGTCGTAATGCCAGACCTTTTATTTTTTTGACATAAAACTGGAATTTAAAAAAACCTCAAACAAATCTACGATTTGGTAGCCGAGTTGAAGAGCCTTATTGAGTTCAACATGAGTATATCTGAATTTATCGATTCAAACAAAAAATCAAATGCTATATTACGCAGAAACCCATCCTCTTGACTCATCGCTGTGCTTGCAGGGGCGTTGCTGTCTATTGTCGGCACAGCGTGCGCAAAGGGGAAAGGTCAAGCGCCCATCCGTGGTACGATAGGCAAGCAATGGGACTTTTAAAGGACAAAGCGCTGGATCTGGCGGAAGCACGCGCACAAACAATAGGCCAAGAAACGAGTTTGCTTGGGGGCTGCACCATGGAAGTGGTACCGTCGGGGGTTGTAACAAAGTTTCACGTGTCAATACTTGCGGATTCCCAACAGGGAATTGGAATGCTTTCATCACATACGGATACAAACTGACCTAAATATATGAATAAGGCCCCCCGGATTTGTTTAAGTTACTATGTCTATAAGAACAATTTCTTCATCCGGCCCACAAGTGTAATGGAGTA
Source organism: Globodera pallida (assembly GCA_020449905.1). Lineage (NCBI taxonomy): Eukaryota > Metazoa > Nematoda > Chromadorea > Rhabditida > Heteroderidae > Globodera > Globodera pallida. Next base: position 2,476 of record JAIXHY010000136.1, on the reverse strand, counting down.
CAAACGGCTCGGTACGTCCCCCTCGGAGGGCGTCTTCTCTTGGATCGAGCGGTCTTGGTACAAACGCCGCATTATATAGACGCCGAAATTCGGGATCGACACGGACACGGTGTTTTAATTCGCAGCCCCAAATTACGTGAAGTTCAAACCCAAACTGGTGCTCCAGCTCCCATAAGCGCCGCTGGGTACGCTCATAAAGTTCTTCAGCCGTCTTCCCGCCTGCCAATTTATGCTGTCTGTCATTGACATAGCATTTGGGACAACCTAAATTTATTTTAATTTTTAATTTTGGCATTAGTTGAATCAGCACCATGGTAGTAGCATCCCATATATTCAATTGCTAGATCCCGCAAGGGGGGCTCTCTTGTAACAAGGCCATCAAGACGGTATCCAGTATCCTCTACGCTAGCCTCCCCTATCGACCATTGAGCTGATTGAACATTGATTCCAGGATGCATCAATTCATAAAGCCGGATATAACGCGCTGACTCGGCCGAAGCCTTTCTTCCTCTTAAGTAACCCCCTTCCGGCGAATTGACTAGCTTGTTGGGAGGTAAAAAACAACGCCTCAATGTTGCCAGCGCCAGTCCCGCCGCTGTAGATGCAATTTTAAATGGGTCAAGTCCTCTAGTGTTTTCAGCAATGAGCTGCCGAAATTGAAGAACACTTTCACGCAAAATTGCCACGTCGTTCATGCAATACAATAAAAGCTGCTCTCTCAGCTGAAATCGAGCAGTTCGGGCTTCAGATTCATACCAGCGGAAGAAAGCATCCCTTTTAGATGTTTTCATATGGGCTGGCTGATAAAAGTCTTGAGCGGGCAGCCCGTTCAATCGTTGATGCAAATTTGCTCGGCGTATGAACAAGTATGGAAAAAAGGGTTTTGTCGTTGCCACGTCTGCGGGTAGATCAAAAGTTCTAGGAAGGGCATCTAATTCACAAAAAAAGTAGTTCAATGTATCCTTGAATGTGACATGTCGCTTATGATGCCCCTTTAACGTCATTGAGTATATCTTGAGCCCTGTAGTACAAATTCGTTTTGGTGGCAAATTTCGGCGATGAAGTGCTTCTAGTATTAGATGCATATCATATTTTCCCCCATTGTGAGACAAGCAGATTGTTTTAACACCATGCGCGCCGGTGCCAATTAGAAAGTCCAAAAAATCGTCTACTGGATCGTTGGCAGGATCATCAAAGCTGTGAAAGTACATTCGTCTGGGATTGTAATAGACATTTTCGGGGCAAGCAGAATTATCTCCTGGGGCATTTTGAAATGGAGGGGAGCACCAGCGCCGTCCTCTAGGGCCTGTCGGAGTTGAGCAAACACAACCAGGTGCCTGTTGTCCAGCTCCGCTGTGCACCGAGATTCCTTCTTGAATACACGCTTCGCAGATTGTCTCGGCGATGATCAAAAGCGGGACATGCTTTTGCACAACTTTTGTGCGTAGCTGAAGCGGCAAATCTTGAGATGTTTCGGCATCAAAAAAGCAAAGCCGTACGGGGCGTTCTTCTTCTTCATCTTCATCATTGTCTTCCGCATCATCCCCCAATAACTCATTAATTGCCCTTTCATCATCTTCATCATTATCCCCGTTTCGGGGCTCATTGTCCGCAACTTCTTCATTTTGATTCCGTCTTCGCCGCCGTCTTGGTTGAACAGCTTCAAGTGGTTGAATGAAACATGGATCGTGAATTTGGTGAGGGCCCTTGCAACGTTCACATTTAAATGGCTGTGCTTGGTTGAATCGCGGGGGGCATTTATGATGAAAGTTCGTGTAGGTTATCCCGCCACATTGCCGACATGCTCGTCTCCATTCACATATTGGACGAAAAGTACGCCCTTGGCCACGTTGGCCGTTTATTGTTGGAGGCGCTCTGTTAGCCAAATGGTAGTTGTAGCAGTCATCGTTTGGGAAAACAAATTGACATTCGCGACAGAGGCGGTTGCTGTTTGTTCCATCGGCACGCTCATGGCGGCGACACGGATATCCTGCACCGTACCGAAGGCAAAGACGGCAAACTACGGTGCACTCCTGAGGATGGTACCAGCGGGTCACTCGTCGTTCGCAATCCACGCAATAAGCTTGAACTCGAAACAGCTGTTCAATGCGCCCCACGTAGTTGAAATGTTGATTCTCCAACAACAGGCACAAATTAAATTTTGCCGCCCGACTCGCCGCTCCTTTAAACACAATTCGATACTCTCGCTCCTTCTCAAAAACAGCAATTCGAATTTCTCCAACTCCAAAATGGCCATCAATCCATTCTTGAAGTCTCTGTACATCTCCGAGCGAATACATTCGCTTGCTCGTAGGGATTCCGGCTCGTCGCAACAAATTCCGAGCTTCCGGCCCATGGAGCTGTTGGCGCTGGGTGAAAGTTTTGAATGCGGCTGCTCCGCCCCCACTCAGTGCTCGTCCGCTGGCCCTTCCGGGGCCCATCGCGGGGCACCATGGCCAACCGTGGGCATCTTCAA
>JAIXHY010000135.1:0-14483 GCA_020449905.1 Globodera pallida | reverse complement strand
ATATTTTAGCTTCTCATCTGTTACAAATATTAATTTTAAATAATTCCGAACCAAATGGGTCTGCGTATAGATTTTTAAAGTAAATTTAGGCATTATTTTTTTTTGCAATATTTGTTTAAATTATATAGATGTAACTAATTTCAAAGTATTGCACCAAAGAAATAAAAGGATGTAAACAATTTTTTGTTTGCTTTGTCATAAAGAACGATTTTCGAATAGATAAAAATGAATAATAGCTAATTAAATATTGATAAATTGTTATTTAATATTTTTCATTTTTATGTAGACTGTTTCAAAATTTCGATAATATATTTTTTAAATCAAATATTGTTTTATATTTATTTTATTTGTACACATCGTGACGAACTTTTGTTTAGGAAAATTTGTTCAAAAATGCATTTTTATATCAAAAACCAAGTCGAATTGATCTTATTAAAACCTGTTTAAATAAATTTAAATTTGTATCACTATAATAATAAAATAAATTTAAATCAAGGAAAGTATAAATAATAATGTAAGTTTAATACAATAAAACGGCAAACAAAAATACATTGAGATAAATCCAACAGTTGTTCAAAGAACTGGCCCAGTTTTTTCGGCTTGAGTTTTTCAGGAACCGCCATTCCAACGCGTTCGGATGGACAAGTATAAACGTAGTCGCGAAGTCGCTTAACATTTTATATCTAAGTAAGTTTTAAGTATAATTTTATTTTACCAATCGTTGGAAATCACAATGTAATCACAACGAAAAAACGAACAAAGAATCGTGTTCTACACATAAACGATTTTGTTTAAAAAATCGGTTGGAGTTTGTCCTTTATTTTTAAAAGCGCGATTTCAAGTATAAACCGGTACAATTCAATCTTATTTTCTTTTTTATCTATAGAGAATTTTACATTAATTTTAAATTGTTTATTTATTTTGTCCTATTTAATACATTTTTTTAGGGCGTTGATTGAGCCTGCATCTCTATAATATATGTATATTTTTATAAAAGAACAATATTAAAAAGATGAATATTGCAAGCCGCATTTTTACTGTGAGTTAAAAAAAACATTATTATGTAAATCGTAAGGTTTTCTTTTGTATTCCATATGTTATCTTGTTTTTTATTCCAATATTTACTTTGGCAATTAATTAATGTTACGCCAAATCTACCAAATGTTTTGTTGACGACGCATATTTTTAGGTCGCACAAGTGTTGTAATAATAAAAAATGATTATTTATTAATTATTTCTGTTTATTTTTATTCGTAACCAGTGCGCCAAACATAAATTTTTTATTCCTGTGGAACCATATACATTATTGGAGCGGTAAAACTGCACCGGGTGAACGTAACAATATCACTGACCAAATCTATAACAGCCATTTCATTCTTTAATAAGTCCAATCCGATGCTAAAAAAATTCGATACATTACAGGATAATAAAAAATTCCTTACATGCCGTCCAATTTGAGTGTAAACACCCACGTCATTTTTTTGTTGAATATCTTTATAAATATCTCCGTCATCAACGATTGACCAATTTCGTATTTATTAATTTATAATTTTGATTAAATTATCAAAACTAACATTTTTATTTTATTTTAAGCGTGCATTTTATATGGTTACAACAAATTCAATATGATTTAATGTCAATTTGATTTTTAATTTAATTCACAAATATTATTTCATTCTTTTTAACAATTTTATAAAATTACTTTTATGCAGCTCATTCAGAAATGCTTATTTTTAATTTTAATTATTACTTTATGTTAACCTCATCAATCTGTTTTGAAGATTATTCAATAACAAATTTTTCGAACCTCAATGAATTGTTAATATAAAGTATAATTTATTACTTTCGTGCCGGTACACAAAGCATGCGGTGGATGCCAGGTCAGAGATAAAATTTAAAAGTTTGTTTAAACTGTAATTTAAAATATTGTTACAATCAGATAAAAACGAAACTTTGAGGGAATGCGATAAATGCCTGGAATGTTTAAATAAAGATGACATCCATAAAGCCGGCTTAAACATCTCTTTTGTATATAAAGTAAAAATTTTATTAGTAACTTCGGATGTTTAGAAAACTTTATAGTTTAAAGTATTAATATTAAAGATTTTTGGGAACCAGTTACAACCAAAATAACATGTTGATTCAACAATTTATTTTTATCTTAAATTATATTAAGAAATTATAAACAATAAAAAAAGCAAGGATAAGCTTATGTTATATATAAAAACAATAATAAATATTATTTCTTTGCCCTGGTAAAAAAAATTCAAAGTTTCTAATATTGTTATTAATTTTTGTCCACTTGCAGTTTATAATACCATAGACAAACATATAATTTTATTTCATTTAAGAGTTTATCAGCCTTGATTTTCTGGTTTTTCATAGAATAAAAATTAATAAAAACACAATCACGCTTCTTCGCCTACACGTAACGAGATAAAACAGTCCTTGCAATTTAAAATAATAGCCTCAAAAGACAGAAATATTTTATTAAACATAATGCTAAACAAATGATTCGCCTGTCTCGGAATTAGACGCTATTTTTTATAATTAAATTAATTATATAATAATTGTTATCCGCTTAAAATATTTTCAAATGCATTTGTGCGCAGATTTTGGCTACACTCCCAATAACGGAATTATTTTTGAATAAATATTTTTTTGCGTTTATATTTAAGATAATCCCCCTCATAATAACCCGAGTATGCACTTATCGGGATCTTATGCTGCATTCAATAAAATTTTAAATAATTATGGGTAACTTTATTAACATTTTGTGCTGCTAATGAGATTGACTTTTCTTGATATATTTAATGCTGATAAAAAACAAATATATACCTTTAGCTTTAATCTCAAAAGGATTATAAAAATGGCAATAACAGCAAAATTGCCATAGTGAGAAAGAAACAAATATTAAAATTAAAAAAGAAACTTTAAAATAGACATAAATATTGAACTCGGACTTGAATAACAAAGATCAAGTACCTTTCACAACACACAAATTTGAAGCTGTCTTGACAGCACGCATTGCCCAAGACTCAATCACAAAAGCTTTTAGGTACTTAATCAAATCAAACTTAAATCAATTTTACAGATTTACGCTCTACATACCCCTGGACAAACCGGGCCCGGTAGAGGCGGTCAAACGGAGTCGGTGACAATAGATATCAAATTTATTAATACTATATTACACACGAGTTTTGTAAATTTGATAATTTATTGGAGAAATTCACCCTGATCGTTAAATTGATCGATTGGGCGTTTATGCAAAACCATTTTAAAAATTAATAATCTAATCCACAGCAGTATATATAAAAAAAAAGTATTACAGTCAAATAAAAAAATAACTTACTTTTTACACATATTAAATATTTAGCTATTATAATATGGCAAAACTTGCTCTGGTTAAATTATATTATAAGATTAATTAAATTTTTAACAATTTAAATTTGGTAAGTTTTACTTTGATAGCTTTTTGAAAGTTGGTTAAATTACATTTGAATAATGAATTTAATAAACGCATTCATTGTAAATTTTTAAAAATTGTTCATTTTCATTAATATTTTTTGTGTTTTTAAAAAACATCTCTGTCATTGAACATTTTCATATCCGAAAATTGGTCAAAGGTTGAATAATAGTTATAATTTCTTTTTAATAATCATAAAAAAAGGTACCATTGTTTGTATTTATATTAAATAAAAACTGTTTATAGTTTTAACCGGAAACCCGGGGTTTGCTTTTGATTTTTCACTTCAATACTTGTTTACCTTTGGTTTATTACTAAATATTATTAATGAAGTTTTTAAAAATGATTTTCTAATTTATTTTGATTTTCTAATTTGAATCATTCAATGTATGGTATTAAGGTATATTTAACATTCTATAAAAATTGTTAAAATGATTTTCATGTTTCTGCTTAAGTGGACAAAACATATAAAAAATAAAGTTACTTTTATTTATGAAATAAAAAATCGCATGCATTTCATTTAAAATTTCAAAAAGGCATAACATAAATGTTATACCATACCATCAAAAAAGCCTGAAGCCTTGATGTTTGTGAATTTAAAGAAGTAATTAAAATCTCTTTCAAAAGCAACATGAGAACAACAAACATCAGTAAACTTTCTATATTTCATTAAAGCAACATAATTAGGTGGCCGGTTCACTCACTATATTTTAATTTGCGATAATTTTAGTTAAAAAATAATAATATTGATTTGATTATATAAACTTCATAAAAAAATGCGACTTTCTAATGCATTAGAAAATAAAACTTCTAAAAATAAAAAGTCTTGAATAAAATCGTAAGCCAATATTTAAAATATATGTTCATCCTTACAAAATTTATAAATTTTTAAAATAAAATCATTAAAATAAAAATAAAACAAATCAGAGCTTCAGAAAACATATTAAGCCAAACTTGTACAAAATTATACTAAATCAATAAAGGATCTTAAATTATTTGAGTTTTAAGCATATCGAGCTTACTTATGAAGCTCGAGCCGCGCATGTTTTAAAAAAGACGGTTTAAACACGACAACAATATGAGCGCGCTGAGCGTCGACATGGCGAAACTTCAACTGAGACACTGCAGTGCTGTAAGTTTCTTGGAAGCTTTTAAAAAATGATTTGCATTTTATGTAATGAAGTAAAAATATTGAATATTAAATTTTGAACAATATTAATGCCCCCCGCAGGCGTCTAGGGAAATAATTAAAACTTATCTGAGGTCATATAATACAGAGACAATGTAAATTTTATTGATTTATAATTTGATGCTAACTGTGACAAACATTTACATGCTGAATAAAACCTGACTATATCTCAGCTGTAAAGGTTACGTTATTGTAAAGCCATTAATATTTATTTATTTATCAATTGCGGAATGCCATCGTGCCTCCTTGCGGGATGCCGTTGTGCCTGCGAGAATAATCGTTTAAATGTTAAAATAATTTTGATGGCAGTAGAGTGTGCAGCAACAGGGAGTCAGTCTGTTTAATTTTGTATTTATTAATAATTAATATTTTATTTAAAAAAATTATTGAAGGAAACTGTTTTGTCGCAATTATGATGCTTGAAGATACAGTTTTATTTCAAGTTTTATTGGTATCTAATTCTGCTTGTATGATTTGTTTCTTTACAGAATATCCTTAATTATTTTTTAAATACACTATCTTTTATTTAATAACACAATTTTTTTTTTAAATATAAAAAATATATTGGAATTGGTAAAACATAATTTTATTTTATTTTTAGTTACGTTTATGGTATATTTGTAGTTTAATTTTTTTACCTTATCTGTCGTATAAGTTGATTTTAAATTTACTTAGTCATTTGTGTTTATAAAATGTGCTTATTAACATCATTATTTAGGAAATTTTAATAGTTTATGAAATTAATTTATAATAATCGATTTTTACAGGTTTTCAAGCCATTAATTTTGGATAACGCTTGATCATGTCTTTTCCCCCAGTGGTTGGAAGTATCAACGGCCAATCTTGGACATAACACTACAAGCTACAATTTGTTCTCGATTCTCGATTATGGGGTTTATTTTATATTATTAGTAACGATAGGATGATAATATACCTTAATTTTAGAAATCAAACTATTTATTTTGGATTTTTTAATCGTTTTTTAACATTTTATGTAAAATATTTTTTTTGTTTTTTTAAATGTTATTAATCATCGTTTTTTTCTTTGTCATTTACCATTTGAATTTTACAATTTTTGTAACATAATGCCTTTTCTATATATATTTTTTTGATCATGTTCTTGACCAACATCTGAATACAAATCCTATTTATTTCTGAATAATTTATATTTGTCAACCTTTATTATATTATTATATAAGTATTAAGAAAATAATATGGGCCCGGGAGCTCGCACACAAAGCGCGCCTGAGCGTCCTCGCGATGAGGAACAGAATAGTCGTAGCAGTCGTCACATTCAGCTTCCCGCTTTTGATATGCAACCTCATAAATGCAGTTCGAGAACAAAGCTTATCATAAACATGGTCACCAAATTTTGTCCAGAATATAAATAGAATAATTTGATTTAAAAAAACAATTTGATGTATTTATTTAACAATTTGTTTCAACTTTGCACTTCTAAATTTTTGTGTTATTTCGTAGATTTCCTCGAATTTCAGCTAATTTTGGGTTTTTGTTTCCGTACATCCATTTGTTTTTTCACAACTTCAGTTTAGTCTCAAGTTAAATAACCTTCTGCTTGAGCTACAATGAATGAACCAAAGCCTTTAGAATTAATTGCTTTAAAGGTTTTTTGAATAAGTTATAAATTTGATTAATTTACACAGTGCAAAAGTAAATTATTTTTTAAATTGCCATACATTCTTTTGATAGTTATAAAATTAGAAGCTAAATAGTATGGGTTTGTAGTATGCCGGAAGGAGGATCTCATTGCCAGTAAATGTTCGTTTAATTTATATAAATTTCAAATTTATTTCAGCAAAGAAATACTTGTAAAACGCATCCGTTCACTCTAAATTAAGTTTTTTGTCTCGAATTCCAATGTTTCATCAACAATCAAAAAATTTTGGGTCGATGTTGACATCATTCTTAGAGACATTTCATATTTTCACTTAAATATTTAATTTATTTTTAATCATGTTCATGTCTCAAAAACTTTATTAACTAGGAATTTTACACAATTAGGGCATTTTAGGCTAGATTTTTTCTTTTTCTTTACGTTGTTTTTATTAATTAATTTTTTAATTTGAAGGAAACTTTAATGTTTATATTAATTTAGTATATTGTGTTTTTATATTAATATTAAAAATTTTTACTTTCATAATTCATGCAATACCAACAAAATTAATTTTTTTAATTTGAAATTTCCATTCATTATTTATCTTTCATTACTTAATTCTAAATCCAGAACCCCCGATTCGAAAATTTATTCAAAAATCGATTTGTTGTAGTATCTTGCCCGGGGATCGGAAGTGGTTGTAACGAGTTCAGATTAGATTCTACGCCACCGGATACTCCCAGAAACACCTTTTTCCCGACTTTGAAACAAAAACAAATTTTTTTAAAGGGAGGGGCGAGGGTGACCAGCTCCAGTAATACGGTTTAAACTTAAAAACTTTTTAAAGCCAGGCATTCATACTTATTTTAAAATTTGGTCCGTGGTTTTCTCAATTTTTTGATGCAAAATCCTGGAGGTTTTTTAATTTTGAGCTGAGATATGATTTTTTGAACTTCCTGCGCAGTGTTTTTTCAACAAAACATGCAATAATTTAAATTGCATTTATTACCGCGGTCATTTACTGTATTACCGATTCAGTATACCGACTAAATTTGTTTTTTTTGAAATTTTGTATTTTTACGATATTGGTTGAGGTTCGGATAGAGGGGAAACGACTTTTTTCGACTTTTTGAGCATCTATGGTGGAGAAACTATTTATAAAAATTAAAACATTTCAATTTTTTAAAAATATTTTTGGCAACATTTACAAGTTTTTAGAATTTTCATTTGTTGCTCAGCAAAATTGGGTGAATTTTAAAACAGATAAATTATTTTAACGAATGAAACTTATTAAAAATTTTTTAAATTTTCTTGAAAAGTATAATTATTTCATAAATTAAATATTATATTATTCTAAGAATATTTTAATGATTTAAAAAAAATCTGTATTGTAATTATATATTTTTTTCTTGCATTCTACGTCTTGTTTATTCGTTTAACTTGATTTTATGAATTGAAATTTCTTAAGATTTGCGACTGTTTTATAGCATTTATCAATTTCTAATAGGTAATTGTTTAATCATTAAATAACTTAACAAATAAGGGAATTGAAAATTTAAAAACAATGACAAAAACTAATTCGTTATAGACACAAAATCATTTTATGAATTATCATAAATTAGAATGTTATTTATTATTTTATAAAAAGACACCAAAGTGTATTTAATTCACTTCTCAACAAAATCAAGTTGTTATAAAAAAATTACATTAAAAATCCGAGGTCCGCCTCTTTGGACAACAATTTCAACATAATAAAAGTGAATTAATATTGCTAATAATTACAGATACCTATATAAATGCAAAATAGGTTCACAGCGTAAGTTTTAAAAGTATACATTTTCTAATCAGATTCTACTTTAATATAATGGGACGTATATTAAACTAAAAAAATATAAATTACCTATTAACATTTTTAAAATAATCAAAAAACAAAATTTACATCACTTTCGCAAGTTCTAAATTGTATTATTTAATCTTGAGGTGATGCTGGGCATAACTGCTAGTCGTCTATTTAATAGTCGTTTTGAAAATGAATCACATTTATGCACGTTTTGTTGCGTTCAGAAATGCTTGAAGAGAATGGCAACAAGAATGCGGAGCTATGATGAAAGACAAGCTGATTACGGATAACAGTTAATAAATTATTATTATATTTCTGAGCACAGCATGACGCTTAGAAGAAGAACTATGTTAAATGTGGTTTTTCAAATGAATTTTTTGGTTTTTCATCAGTTATAAATTAATAAATCATAAATTGATCAGTACGGGCATAAGCAAAACATGTTTATAATTGTATAATAAGAAATTGAGTATATTGGTCAAACAGAAAAAAAGTAATAAAAAAAAATTGTGTCAAAATAATGTATATACCACCTAACTAAACAAACTAAAAATCTTAATGTATACTTTATTTATTTATCTGAATAGCAGAAAACTAAAATATTCTGCCTTTCCTTGAGCTTAATTCCATAAAGTATTAAATAAATAATAAATGCTAAAAAACTTAAAATAAAATAAAAACAATATATTAACGTAAGGTTAATGTAACAAAATGTAAAAAATAATAATTAAAATATCATAAATATATCAGCTATGTGCTAATTAAAACAACTTTGAAATATAAAAACACGAGATTTAATAGCCTAAATTAAACAGGGCCTTTCATTACCGAGTAAAATCGCTCAAATACAGTAAATTAATCCGATATTTTAAAACCCGACGGGCCTGTGGATGAGAATGAGATCGGAAATTGTTTTGTTTGGATGGGGCATTGGCCCGATCGCCCATTGTAATGGTTGAATATTTTCCCGTTATGTCCACGAAAACCGTGATTTTAACAAAAGATTTTAATTTTTAATTGTAAACTCTTCATGAAATATATTTAAATAAACTTTTAATTACAATCGGAGAATAAAACGGTCTTTAAAAACATGTCATCTTCATAACTATATTTTAAAAGTTAAAAATTAATTGCAAAAATATCACAGCAAAATAACCTATAAAAAGAATTCATGAGTGTTCCTTTTGAGATTATCAATTCAACAGACTGCAATCCATTGGCGCGGGATGGATGAGATATTTTATAATAATATTATTTAAAATATATTATGCATTCAAAGTAATATAATTTAACATCCTTTCGATTGACTACGCATAGATCATGCGAACACTATTAATTAGTTTAAATAATACAATAAAGTTGGAAAAATTAATTAATTTTTGGAACTTTAAAATCAGAACTCATAATTAAATTTATTATTCAATAAAATTAAAAAAAATTTAATTATAAATTCAAACTGAAATTGAAATGAAAGTGTTTTTTTAAATAACGAGCAATGCTATCGTAAACCAATAAATCAAATTTTCATTGTGCAAAAGTCGCGCTTTGCATATACGTTAACACTTCACAGTTAAACTACATGTAAAGAAGGGTTTTAAAAGCATTGTGCTTCACAATTTTAAAATTCAAAACTTTTTAATCACAGTTGCATCGCGCCAAAGGCCAAAGGTCAATTTGGCGACTGACATTCAATTGGACCCAACAAAAAAATTACTAAAGACGAACGTTTCTTATAAATTTGTGCATAATTTATTTTAATCAATAAATAAATAGATGAATATCGTTGAATAATAAATATCATATAATTTATAATAAAGACAAAATTTATATTGATTGTATCGGCATTAAAAAATAAATTCAATTAAAAAAAATCAAGATAACATACACGACGCACGCTTTTAAAATGAGTAAGTTGGTATGTGTTTATGCTAAATCATTTTTTCATTAACCTTCCTTAATTTTTCATTCGATCTTAATTAATCTTTTTGTTGGGTAATTTCGTTTTTAGTTCTTTATCTTTTCTAGCCAATTATATATTTTAATTGTTTTAACATCAGCTACATTCGTCTTTATTTTAAAAAATATTGTGGTTAAATATTTTTTTTTAAATAATCAGTATTCGTTATTCTGTTAATTATTTTTTACTAAACCTTTACCACGTTTGGTAAATAATTGTAGATGTACGTTCGCGCCAATTTAAATTTCGTCCATATTTTATAATGCAAGTTTTGGATGCGACGTCGGTCTCCAGAGAGTGGAGGTCAAAGGGTTGAATAAAAGGATTTTTAAGCTTAAACAGATGTAAAAAAATATGTTTTATTTATTTTTTAAATACTGGATGTATAATTTTTACAAAATTTCATCATTTTCATTAACATACTTATTCTAGTCTTATAGAAATTCTCTGTTGGTCCGGCGTAAAATACGTGCTGCCAATATATTGAATTAATTTATTCTTTATTATTTCTGAAATCTGTTTTGTCGCGTCGCGTCTCAGCTTACTTCATAAAAAAATGCGACTTTCTAATGCATTAGAAAATAAAACTTCTAAAAATAAAAAGTCTTGAATAAAATCGTAAGCCAATATTTAAAATATATGTTCATCCTTACAAAATTTATAAATTTTTAAAATAAAATCATTAAAATAAAAATAAAACAAATCAGAGCTTCAGAAAACATATTAAGCCAAACTTGTACAAAATTATACTAAATCAATAAAGGATCTTAAATTATTTGAGTTTTAAGCATATCGAGCTTACTTATGAAGCTCGAGCCGCGCATGTTTTAAAAAAGACGGTTTAAACACGACAACAATATGAGCGCGCTGAGCGTCGACATGGCGAAACTTCAACTGAGACACTGCAGTGCTGTAAGTTTCTTGGAAGCTTTTAAAAAATGATTTGCATTTTATGTAATGAAGTAAAAATATTGAATATTAAATTTTGAACAATATTAATGCCCCCCGCAGGCGTCTAGGGAAATAATTAAAACTTATCTGAGGTCATATAATACAGAGACAATGTAAATTTTATTGATTTATAATTTGATGCTAACTGTGACAAACATTTACATGCTGAATAAAACCTGACTATATCTCAGCTGTAAAGGTTACGTTATTGTAAAGCCATTAATATTTATTTATTTATCAATTGCGGAATGCCATCGTGCCTCCTTGCGGGATGCCGTTGTGCCTGCGAGAATAATCGTTTAAATGTTAAAATAATTTTGATGGCAGTAGAGTGTGCAGCAACAGGGAGTCAGTCTGTTTAATTTTGTATTTATTAATAATTAATATTTTATTTAAAAAAATTATTGAAGGAAACTGTTTTGTCGCAATTATGATGCTTGAAGATACAGTTTTATTTCAAGTTTTATTGGTATCTAATTCTGCTTGTATGATTTGTTTCTTTACAGAATATCCTTAATTATTTTTTAAATACACTATCTTTTATTTAATAACACAATTTTTTTTTTAAATATAAAAAATATATTGGAATTGGTAAAACATAATTTTATTTTATTTTTAGTTACGTTTATGGTATATTTGTAGTTTAATTTTTTTACCTTATCTGTCGTATAAGTTGATTTTAAATTTACTTAGTCATTTGTGTTTATAAAATGTGCTTATTAACATCATTATTTAGGAAATTTTAATAGTTTATGAAATTAATTTATAATAATCGATTTTTACAGGTTTTCAAGCCATTAATTTTGGATAACGCTTGATCATGTCTTTTCCCCCAGTGGTTGGAAGTATCAACGGCCAATCTTGGACATAACACTACAAGCTACAATTTGTTCTCGATTCTCGATTATGGGGTTTATTTTATATTATTAGTAACGATAGGATGATAATATACCTTAATTTTAGAAATCAAACTATTTATTTTGGATTTTTTAATCGTTTTTTAACATTTTATGTAAAATATTTTTTTTGTTTTTTTAAATGTTATTAATCATCGTTTTTTTCTTTGTCATTTACCATTTGAATTTTACAATTTTTGTAACATAATGCCTTTTCTATATATATTTTTTTGATCATGTTCTTGACCAACATCTGAATACAAATCCTATTTATTTCTGAATAATTTATATTTGTCAACCTTTATTATATTATTATATAAGTATTAAGAAAATAATATGGGCCCGGGAGCTCGCACACAAAGCGCGCCTGAGCGTCCTCGCGATGAGGAACAGAATAGTCGTAGCAGTCGTCACATTCAGCTTCCCGCTTTTGATATGCAACCTCATAAATGCAGTTCGAGAACAAAGCTTATCATAAACATGGTCACCAAATTTTGTCCAGAATATAAATAGAATAATTTGATTTAAAAAAACAATTTGATGTATTTATTTAACAATTTGTTTCAACTTTGCACTTCTAAATTTTTGTGTTATTTCGTAGATTTCCTCGAATTTCAGCTAATTTTGGGTTTTTGTTTCCGTACATCCATTTGTTTTTTCACAACTTCAGTTTAGTCTCAAGTTAAATAACCTTCTGCTTGAGCTACAATGAATGAACCAAAGCCTTTAGAATTAATTGCTTTAAAGGTTTTTTGAATAAGTTATAAATTTGATTAATTTACACAGTGCAAAAGTAAATTATTTTTTAAATTGCCATACATTCTTTTGATAGTTATAAAATTAGAAGCTAAATAGTATGGGTTTGTAGTATGCCGGAAGGAGGATCTCATTGCCAGTAAATGTTCGTTTAATTTATATAAATTTCAAATTTATTTCAGCAAAGAAATACTTGTAAAACGCATCCGTTCACTCTAAATTAAGTTTTTTGTCTCGAATTCCAATGTTTCATCAACAATCAAAAAAATTTTGGGTCGATGTTGACATCATTCTTAGAGACATTTCATATTTTCACTTAAATATTTAATTTATTTTTAATCATGTTCATGTCTCAAAAACTTTATTAACTAGGAATTTTACACAATTAGGGCATTTTAGGCTAGATTTTTTCTTTTTCTTTACGTTGTTTTTATTAATTAATTTTTTAATTTGAAGGAAACTTTAATGTTTATATTAATTTAGTATATTGTGTTTTTATATTAATATTAAAAATTTTTACTTTCATAATTCATGCAATACCAACAAAATTAATTTTTTTAATTTGAAATTTCCATTCATTATTTATCTTTCATTACTTAATTCTAAATCCAGAACCCCCGATTCGAAAATTTATTCAAAAATCGATTTGTTGTAGTATCTTGCCCGGGGATCGGAAGTGGTTGTAACGAGTTCAGATTAGATTCTACGCCACCGGATACTCCCAGAAACACCTTTTTCCCGACTTTGAAACAAAAACAAATTTTTTTAAAGGGAGGGGCGAGGGTGACCAGCTCCAGTAATACGGTTTAAACTTAAAAACTTTTTAAAGCCAGGCATTCATACTTATTTTAAAATTTGGTCCGTGGTTTTCTCAATTTTTTGATGCAAAATCCTGGAGGTTTTTTAATTTTGAGCTGAGATATGATTTTTTGAACTTCCTGCGCAGTGTTTTTTCAACAAAACATGCAATAATTTAAATTGCATTTATTACCGCGGTCATTTACTGTATTACCGATTCAGTATACCGACTAAATTTGTTTTTTTTGAAATTTTGTATTTTTACGATATTGGTTGAGGTTCGGATAGAGGGGAAACGACTTTTTTTCGACTTTTTGAGCATCTATGGTGGAGAAACTATTTATAAAAATTAAAACATTTCAATTTTTTAAAAATATTTTTGGCAACATTTACAAGTTTTTAGAATTTTCATTTGTTGCTCAGCAAAATTGGGTGAATTTTAAAACAGATAAATTATTTTAACGAATGAAACTTATTAAAAATTTTTTAAATTTTCTTGAAAAGTATAATTATTTCATAAATTAAATATTATATTATTCTAAGAATATTTTAATGATTTAAAAAAAATCTGTATTGTAATTATATATTTTTTTCTTGCATTCTACGTCTTGTTTATTCGTTTAACTTGATTTTATGAATTGAAATTTCTTAAGATTTGCGACTGTTTTATAGCATTTATCAATTTCTAATAGGTAATTGTTTAATCATTAAATAACTTAACAAATAAGGGAATTGAAAATTTAAAAACAATGACAAAAACTAATTCGTTATAGACACAAAATCATTTTATGAATTATCATAAATTAGAATGTTATTTATTATTTTATAAAAAGACACCAAAGTGTATTTAATTCACTTCTCAACAAAATCAAGTTGTTATAAAAAAATTACATTAAAAATCCGAGGTCCGCCTCTTTGGACAACAATTTCAACATAATAAAAGTGAATTAATATTGCTAATAATTACAGATACCTATATAAATGCAAAATAGGTTCACAGCGTAAGTTTTAAAAA
>JAIXHY010000134.1:0-14582 GCA_020449905.1 Globodera pallida | reverse complement strand
CGGATGTTCAGAAAACAACTACAATTTCAAACAAAAATGTTCAAAATTCTCCCGACGTCGCCGTTGGACCCTCGCATGCTTTTATTCAGAAATTTGCCGCGTTAAAACCGGTAATTTTTTAAGCTTTGGGAATGGAAGAGTCCACTCTCTAAGATAAACAGCGTTTTGCTGTTCAGCTTGGGCTCTAAGGTGTTGGAATATAAAAGTTGGTTGGACATCTTTATTGGAAACATCGCAACGGGTGGTATGTCTGCATTATCTTTAGATCCTGTCCATTACATTGGAATTAACACTTCATTTTTCACCGAGGCTGGCGGGGCCTTATTTAACAAACTCTTAAATTTTTTGCCGATTCGTTTATTTAACATTTTTTAACCTTAAACCCATTAATAGGATTTTTGTTATTTTTAAAATAATCAGAACACAAAACTTTAAGAATTTTTTTTAAAAATAATTTTTTGTTTTGAGTATGTTATTTTTAAATTGTTTTTATTCAAATTAATAAATTTTGGGTTTTGAACTATTTAGTTGTTAACAAAAATCAGCGCATTTTAACTTGACAAGTTCTTAATTTAATTTTAATACTTTAATACCTATAATATTTTTACATAATTTGTTTTTAAGGAGAACTTAGGAATGAGCATTGTATTTTCGAACGTAATTCATAGTCAACTTTAAAATAATTTGCAAATTATCTAATTAACCATTCATTTTAATACTTTTTATTGAATTTGGATTATTTTATAAAAAATTTATTTGTTATAAAATGGAAAATTTTATTATTTGGGTATTTATAATTTGTTAAATTATTCTAATAATACATTTTGATTTTTAATACATTTTGAATGCTTCTTTAAATGAAATGATTTAAATTCAAAATGTTAATATTTATTTGTTAATTACATTTGGAAAAAGTTTTATTTTTTGTTGTTTATTTATTGGAATTTCAAAATTTATTTATTGCATTTTTTCAAGTACTAAAGCTTTAATACAAAGATATTTGTTACATTTTTATTTTTTATTGTTTTAAACTCATTGATTTGGTCGATGGTAATGCAATATATACTAATATATTTTTTAAATATAAAAATATATTTTAAATTTTGATCGATCTTTGCTTTTTAAATGAACACTTGCAATACTGCATTTTTGATTGATATAATTATAGTAAACGATAAAATTAAATAAATTTTTAAAGTAGATTTAAAATAATATTTTGCTCGGACACATTTTATGCTTATATCACAATTTAGGCAATTCTCCATGGTTAGTGATGATAGTTTTGCATGGCAACTTGCGCGCTCAATTTGTTTTTAAGTAAATTTAATTCTTTCATATTTTTATCTCGACATTTGACCTTCTAATCAATAATTGGTAATAGACGACAAAGATTGAAACTATTTTATTTTTTAAGGGTTTTTTTTTCATATATATTTATAAAATAAAAATTATTTGTTTAATCATTTTGTAAAATTTAGTTCTTTAGTCACCCGAGTTCAAACGCTTGTGCGATGAAGTGACTCATGTCTTTCCATTACTCGACACGTATCTGGACGTCTTCGAATTTTTAAATTAAAATAATAACTTTTATTTTTTATTTTCAAAAATTATATTTCGATTTTGTCATTATAAACGAATGTCGATTATTAAATTAAGCTTAGCATTAAAATAAATGACGACGATTGCAATTATATCTGGTTATGGAGTCTGCGCTCCACATGATAATATTTAACCAAAAATCTTGGTTAATTAATTTATAATTGGTTAATTAATATTATTTTCAATGTTTGATTATTTCTCAAATTGATATTTAAATTTAAAACAATATTTATTAAATAACATGAAGCAAAACAAACGCTGATTTGTTATTTAATTAGCAATTTAATTTAATATTATTTTTTCTCAAGCATCTTTTAAAAATTAAATAACTTTAGTTTATAAATATCATTATGCATTCAAATATTTACTGGATTTTAATATATTTTAAATATTAATCTGATTTCTATAATGCATTATCAGATGGTGTACTTCCGTCCTGTTTTTGTCTTTTTTCAATGTGGACTTGTCGTTGAACTTGCATACTCGATTAATATTATTTATTTATAGATAAGTAAAAAATTAAATAAGTATTTATAATTTACAAATTTGCTTAATTTTTATTTAAATTGAAATGAATGAATGTTGATTTAATATTTATTAAAATTTATCAAATTACCGAGTTGCTTACACAACTAATAACAGCGAACAAAGTCTGCCAACAGTTAAGAAAACCTATGCATTAATAAGATTACTACTATTATCTACGCATACTACTGTACTACATGTATGTGTGAATGTGCTGTTGAATTAAATCTTCAGTTTATTATACCTTTATTAATTTAATTATATTTTTTAATAAAATTGTCTAAAAATAAAAGTGAGTCCTTTTACTCTATCCCTATTTAATAACTTGATATAAAATTAAATTAATAACGCAAAATCTTTAAGCCAACACACGAAATCAAAAGACGCTCGCTGAATAAATTGCACAAATTCTTAAATTAAAGGTTTGATGAAACACAATTAAAAAATAATTACCCGAAATAATTAAAGCAAAAAAGGCAACATCAAAAGGTTTAAATAAATAAATAAATCACAAAAAAAATAATATAATTTACTCTATAATGTAGGATTTTGCAAATAGAAGAAACTAGATCGAAATTTGGGGTTACCAGTAAGCTGGCTCGCTTAAATTAATGATCTTTTCCGTTATCACGTTAAAACATATTATAAAACCAAGTTGTAACAAAGCTTGATGTAAGCTTTTAAAGCATAATTAAACATAAATAAATTTTATTTGACACGGCTGAACTATAACATAATATGATGATTTTTACATAAAATATTAGAACTATACTAAAATTATCAAATAAATCAAAAAAATCTAAAGAATATAATAAAGTTTTATGAATTGCCAAAATTTGCTTTCAAATCAAATTTAATAACAAAATTTCAAAGAACAAAATTGGGAATATTTATATTTTTAATAATGAACAACAATAAATGAATTGATTGGTATACCTTAATACTTCAAATATTAACATAATTTATTTATTTTAATAATAAAGAACATTTTTTTAAATGATCAATCAATTAATAGTGACATGTACTGCGACTTATTTAGAGCTTAGGCAACGAAGGAGGACGAGCAAACTATAAGAGAAAAAGCCTCGGGGGGTCATTAAATACGCTAATATGAAACAATGTAACCCTAATAATAGCAAAGATAATTCTCGGAACTAAACACAAATATATTCTTTAAAATTTTGGAGTGAAAATTAACTCTGATTAACATACATTAAATTTTAAACTGTCTACTAAACAAATTAATATTTTTTAAAGATAATTTTAAATTTCAAGAATGATATTTTTAGCACAAAAAGCATTCTAAATATTTCTTAAAGCTAACAAAGTTAATTTTTCAAATATACTAAATAAATGTAAAATCTAATTTAAAAATGTAGTTGTGATTCTTATTTGAAATAAATGTTTGCAAAAAGTAACAAAATTTTGCCAATCGCGAGATTACTGATGAACCTGATCAGGAGTATCATAGATTATGGCGGTTTGCAACAATTTGAAATATTTTTTAAAATATTAAAGAAACAAATCATTTAAAATTAATATTGTAGCAGAAAGGAAAGTAGCTAAGTTGTGATTAACGCGAAATAAAATTAAAATACCGCTGCGGATATAAAAGAATGTTACACAACAGTTCCGAACAATTGCGAGAATTTTCATAAGAAGTGTTTTTCGTATATTAGGCTTTTGTGCCAGTAAATCCTTTTAAAAAATAACTGCAAAACGATAATTAAAACATCTCTTAAGTACATTTAAATATAAGCATTAAAAAATTTTAATATTTATAGTTAGATATATTAAAAAAATTCGTGAAAATAATGATTGCTAAATATCGCAAAGAAACGAAAGATCAACTTTACGCAAGTGAAGACAAGAGAAACAATTGAATCAATTTGTGACGAACTAAATTAATTTTATTGAATGAATAAAAAAAAAACAAACGGACAGGTAAAAGTAAAAGATGAGATAACAAAAATATAATTTTTTTAATAACAATATTTTGGCATAAGAGGCCAGTATGAGCTACTTTTATCATTTCATTTGTAATGTCATCATATACGCCGTATCGCATTTCTTTTGGCCAATCATAAGGGCTTAATTAAAATCATGTAAAAATACATTTAATCAATATAGAACAATAAACTAACAAATATAGAGTTTAAAGTTAGAATCAATTTCAAAAATTACGCTTTTGACCGAAAAATCAAATAACCTGTAAATTTTCTTAATTATTAACTAATAAAGCAAGTAGAAACCTAATTGACCAGTCCTTAAAAAAAATAACATTTAATTTAAAAATTCCCTATTTTATTTTGGTAACCTAAATACTTAATATCAACAATTACAAAAATAATGGAACATGCTGATCATTTTTTGTAAAATTATTTGAAAATATAAACCCAGTAATACTTGTCATTTACCTGGTTTCAATTATGAAAATAAAACAATACATTTTAAATATTTTACAATTGACCAATAAAACAATCTATAGGTAATTGCTATAAATTATATTAACTAAAAAATTAATTTATTCTGTCTCCAAGGACGAGCTATTTTTTTTTTGAAAACGATTCAATTAATGCACTGAATTTATTTTGTTTTATATTGACTATTATCATTATTAAGCACATCGTCATGTAAAAAAATTTGATTCACTTTACTAATTTGTTAAAATTACATTTAAATAATTTAATTTATTTCAATAATAAAAATTCAATTTTGATTTTATGTCTCATGATTTAGTCAAAGTGCTTATTCATTTATGATAAGTTCCATTGTTAGTGATTTGCTGTTAATAAAACTTCGTTTATTCTTTAACTTTAAAGAAAAATTGCTGAGAATGTTCACTCCGTAGATTGGCGGTGGTGCAGTGAAATTTATTGAGCGGCAATTGAAAAGAAAATTCAAATTATAATTGGCAATTAGAAAAATTCTAATTTATTAAATATAAAATATGATCAATATATCTCGTACGACATTCGTTCTTTTTGTATTTTATTATGTCAAAAAATAACACACAAAAGTTTTGTTACTTATTTATGTTTATGAAAATATTATTTAGAAAATACTTTATTTATTAACCAAATGTGAAAAAATAGAGTAAAATATTAAAACATTTGGTTTTAAAGAAAAATTTTATATTACTCTTTTTATTAGATGATTATCTTTTTCAATAATATCAGTATAAATTCTATTAATAAACAAAGAATTTTATATAACCAAATAATTATTAACTTAGTTTGAATTAACTTTTTTGTTTAAATTTATAAGCTTTATATTTTGTTAAAAAATTCAAATATTATTCTTTAATAAAGAAAACATTAATCGATATTTAGGATATTGTTTTTCTTTCATTAATTAGCGCGCTCTCGCACTTTTTATATAAAGGTTGTCTCTGGATTTATACCTATGAAATTGCGAGTTCGGAAACTATATTAAGAAGAATTAGTCGTGGGGGAGGAAGCTTTAGCAAAAAACAATGGGCAGGCAAATACTTGAAATATCTTAGGAAATGAATTAAACTTCTAAATGTACTGAATAATAATGATTTTATTTTTAGCTTTAATTTCGCAACATTATTTTTAATATACAGTTTCTCTAGACTTATCAATTTTAGAAAAATAAGGATTTACAAGTATTAAAATTAACATTTTTTTATTAGTATTCTAATATTACGTTATAGTATTATAAGTCAATTATGTTTGATGATAACCAATTTTTATATTGAATCGTAATATCAAGCAATAAATTAGGGGGCGGATAAAATGATAGTGTAAAAAAAATATTTATTTTTATTAGTAAATTTCTGATTTCAAAGAGAATAAATCTAATTTTACAACTTTATTTTATTATAGTACTAAATGTTTTAACTTTGATTTTCTATAATTCGATAAAACGTTAGATAAATGTTTCGACAAATAATAAAATGATTATTTAAAAATAGTAATGAGTTAGAAGTAATTGTTTTTTCTATAAGCTTCAGGCGATTGATTCCCAAGCTTCTGAGTATGAATGTGCCGTCAGTTTGATCGTATTTCTTGCCAAATATTTAATGCTCTATTTTGTTTAATTTGATTTATTTGATTTATTTGAATATTTTAGATAATTTCTTGTCCTAATCTTTGGTTTGAATTTTATTGAAAATTTTATTATTTTTAAAATACTGAATAAGTTTTAAACAATGTATTCAATATTAATTACCATTTATTAATTCCCCTAAGGCCACCCCGTTGATCTTGACCCTGAGAAATGGTTGGTGAGCAAACCAACGTTGACGGAGCTCATCATCGTTAAAAAAGTAAATTAATTGCTGCTGTTTTTTATTAATAAACAAGGAGTGCCGAAGATACAATATTTATTTCAATATTTATTTTCTAAATCCATTGGGAAATTTGTTTTTTGTTCATAAATTTTCGCCTCTTTTCAATACAATAGATGAGAATCTTTTTAAAAAGAATTCATTAATTTTTATCTAAATCTTTTATTAATAAATATTTTTTATATTTATATTTAGGATTTTTTGGTAAATTGGATTTGAATATGATTAATTGTTCACCACCTTTATTCCAATTTTTATAAAAAATCTAATTTAAATTTCTAAATATTTCAAAAAAAATTTTTGAAAATAAAAAATTTTCTAAACATCAGCGGTTTTTTGCAATAAAAAATGATTAGATTAATCCGATTTTTAAAAAAATTATATTTTCCAAAGCCAGCGTTTTCAAAAACGATGATAAAACCCCCATTAATTTATTTATTCCAATTTTTTGTTGAAGCTTTTAGTTTGAAAAATGCATTATTCTTTGTTTTTAGTTGATTTGTTAATCAGCGAGAATGCTTTGTTTTTGCTTTATATTTCAAATTTATTTCCGTTGTCATTTTATTGAAAAAGTTTAATGTCGAAATTTTATAATAATTTTCCAAATTAATTTATTACTTTATGTCTAATCCATCTTTTTCGTGTGATAATTTATTTTTGTCGCAAAACAAATTTGAATGAAAAATGTTTTAAATTTTTTTGAATCATAGTTTACCAGTTTTGTTTTAAATTAAGTTGTGATTCTTTAGTTTTTTAAATTTTCATATATAGTACAATCCAAAGTTTGTACCACGACAAGTTGGTACCAAAAATGACAATTTTTACACGTTTTAAGCTTCTTTTTTTTCTAAAAGACGAATTGGTTAGCTTTAGCTTGATCAAAGGTTCAGCATACTGAGAGCTTTTGTATGATATCAATTTTGTTTGATTTGCTTTGGGTGCCGAATCGTGCCGGCCCAAAACTTGTCGGCGCCAAATCGTGCCGCGCCGAATCGTGCGCGCCGAATTGTGGTGCGCCGACACCATCAACAAAAAAATCTCTCCGAAAAAATACCATCATTAGGGGTGCTTAACCCGCCCGGACCCAACCCCCGGATACCGGGTATCCCGGATCCTGGACATCCGGATACCGGTACCGGATAATTTCCCCAAAACACCCGGATACCGGTCCCGTTCCGGTTCCGGATACCCGTTCTTGTCCAACCCTAGTCAGTACTTCTAAAAATGGCCAAGGGAATAAATTTGTAAAATCGTAAATGCCTAAATTTTAAAATTTATATTCATCAAAAACACTTTAAGCAATAAATAATAAAAAAAATGAGGAGAAAAATGCAAACGGAATGAATTTATCTTTTCAAAATAATTAAAAAAGATATTCATTACAAATTTTTGTAAAAGAATATTATGATTATAAATTTATTAAAACAAAAGTATATATAATCGAGAGATTTATTAAAACACACTAAAGTATAAACAAATTTAAAACCCTTAAATTTTTCAATTATACATCTGTCAATTTCGTTAAATTAATTACTTAATTCACATAAACAATTTATTAAGGCAAATGGGCGATAAAATTTAAAAAAAAGAATATATCTACTCAATTATGTGAAGGTCAGATTTAGACCACATAAAAACATCAATAATTTGAAGCGATTAAAAGTTAATTCTTAAACAAAGAAATTCAAAAAATTGTTTTAAATAAATTCACTTTATAAGTTAATGGCAGAGAGCATGAAATGTGAAAATGTTATTTTATACATTCACTTGGAATATGTTAATGCCAACGTTATTCCAGACTTCTTACGGTTACTACATGGTATACGATAGGTCCTTTGGAAACCCATCGCCTTAATAATTCATCATCGTAAAAAAGAGGAGGATTGTTCGTCCCTCGGAGCGGAGAAAAACCTAATTTTTTTAATTTATTTTCAGCTCTTAAATTAAGTCAACGTTGAAGTAAACAATAAAGTTTACAAACCAAATAGTAAATTTAAAATTATTTACAATAAAACCATAACTAAAATTCTACAGAAAAATACTTAATCACACCAACCGCAGATTTGAAAGAATATCGTTTGACCCTATTGAGAAATAAATCATTACAAACGAATAAATAAAAAAATAAATAATTGAATTTTTCAATTAAAATAAGATTTTAAGTCAATGCAATTAATTAAAAGTAAATAAATAAAATCTATTTACATTCAAATTTAAAAAAATTAAATAAGATTCACAATAAAATGCGCAAATTTTTTAAATAATAGTTACAGGTTTAAACAAATATTTAAAGATATTGAAAAATATTGAATACCAGATGTAATATTAAATAGTTGAAGGCATTCAGGAAGAAATTTTTGAATTAATAAAATAACAATTTTTTTATGCGAGGCACACATGGGCATAGAAAAGTTCGTATGGATATGCCGCACACGGCCAATTTCGAGCCAATGATTTTTGGCCTCACACCGAAATTATATAAAAAAGACCAAGTTAAAAACAACAAATAAAATTTAAATTCATTAAAAAAGTACAAAAAAATTCTAAATTTAGTTATAAAAAAAATTAATGAAAAAAGTCGGTATCATTAATAATGCCGCACAAATATAGAGGGCCTTAAAAAGTAAATTTATTGATTAAATTTAATAAAAATTTTATTTTTTGTAAAATTTGAAACTAAACCCATTAATTTTTTTATATTTAAAATTTTTGCTGAAATCACTTTTCCCAATTAATTATGTGATAGTGAAAGAGATGGGACATCGCCGTATATTATTCCTTAAAAACAAATGCGAAATTTGCTAATATAAGAACATTTTTAACATATTTATTGAAAAAAAAATTTAGAGAAAAATAGTATGATTTCGTTAAATTCAATAAATAAATGTAAGAATAACAACCACGATATAGAATCAACTTGGGTTTTAATATTTTAAAATAATTTTATAAATTTAATAAAAATTCAAATTGATAATTTATTTTTCTAATTGAATCATAAAATTGCATCAGAGCCTGAGAAATCTCATATCTAATAATGATTGATAACTAATAATAAGTTAAAATAAAATGGAAAATTAAGACGCAATCATAATAAATTATATTTAATAAACATATTTAAAATAGGGTTGTCACCCCGACGTCGGGGTTGAGAATTGCGGGATCGGGATTTCCGGGAGTGGGACAGTCGAAGTCAGGGTTACCTAAATCGGTCTGGGTCGGGGTTGGAGGTTGTGCTCTGAAAAAATCTAACATTAGGGCTATAATTTTTTTAGAATTTGTTTTTATAGAAGAGAAGGGTATGGCATCATCGATGTAACTAGATTGCAAAAAAAATTCTGCTTTGCATGGGTAGGGGGGTTCCATCATATACTATGTAATTGATAATGGCAAAATAATTAATATTTCTTGGTGTTTAAGGTGCAAAGATTGTATTATTAAACTATACATTAATCAAGTCATCGCAGCCAAAACCATGCAGCGCCAGCAAAGTGGAAGAAGGAGACAAACACTGAAGTACTCGCTGGGTCATTAGTATAGGCAATAAATAATCAAAATATTGCAAGAAAAAATCTTATAAAATTTAATCAAATTTTGAAAACTATGAGTTTGTCATTAAAACATTATTATAATTCGGGGAAAGAATTTTTTATGATTTTATGAAATTTACTTAAAACAACAGCTACGGAATAATCCAACCAACGAAATCCTAATTAATTAAATAAATTGCGATGTAAAAAACGCTATATTAAAATAATGTAAATAAGGGCACGAGTTAATTTGCCATATAAATTAATAAATTAAAGTCATGGTTTAGTTCGAATTCATTACCGTAATTAATCTCTTATTAATTAAGTAACAAAATGATATCCATAGATTAATTGGTAAAATAAATTCTTAAATTCAAAATGTAAATCGCAAATCATAACACATTTTAGCCCGTCATAACTAAAAAAAGTGATTTTCACGCGTTTTAAACTATATATTTTATTAAAATTATCTAGCAGGAAGAAATTATTTGCAACTACCGATATAATATCTAATAAACCGGTAGTTTCTATTGACCTATTATTGTTTTGGCATGTTTTAATTATTCTGATTTCAATAGTATTGTATTTAATATTTTAGTTTCTACGTTATAATCAGATTATTTCATTAAAAAACATTATATTTCATACTAATTATTTTTATCAATAAATATGCAATAAAACTTTTTATAATCCTTAAATTGTAAAATAAACTATTACGAAAAGACAACAACAAATAAAATGCATATTTAATAATGCATCAAACAATTTAAAAAATACACGGAAAACACTGCTTTTATGTAAAAATGATTTTTCTAAGCCCAACGAAGCCCCCCAGCATGATCGAGAAAGGGATTATAGTAATCCAAATTTTGTTTTAAATAAAAACTTTCATTTTGTAATAAAAAATAAACATGAAATATAAATAAATAAATTAGAAGAAACAAAATAATTATGTTAAAAATTATTTAAAATTGTTGGAAATCATTAATCATTTTAATTACATCATAGAAAAACGCTTACATTTTTTTACAATTTAGATTTGGATTTATGTCAATAAAAAAGAGAATATATATTAAAAAACAATTATGGAAAGCATATTAATAAACTCAACAAACAGTAACTTCATTATGAACTGCTTTATAATATACACTTATTAGAATTTTGCGAAAATAGAAATCAAAATCGTATATTATTAAAATATAACTCATACCGATTAAAAAAAAGATTGCATTGTAAATGTTAAGCCAACTTCACATATCAGCGTGGGGGATTCGCCTGCAATCAATTCATGGGAACTCACTAAACGAACAGAATGCAGAACGAAATGGTTAATTTAATTAATAAATTAGATATTAATTAGACAAATTAAAAATCGTAAAAATGTTTTTTCTTTTCCAAATCCTTACTGATCCAAATATATAACTCATACCAATTAAAAATAAATAAAAAATGCATTAATTAAATATCTATAATTATTTATTGATGGTTCCTCAATTGTGATTAAAATTTATTAAATAATTAAAAAGTATCTTTCTAACCGAGTATTTAAAAATCCGCGAGCAGGCTTCTCGTTGTGATCAAATAAAAAATGAATTAAAAAAAAATTAAACCGTTCAAAAATGCAATCTATTAAATCATGTTCAAATAAATGCAAAGCGAATAAAATTTTTATCAGTTTTTCAACTTTAAAAAATCCAATAAGAAATTTTCTCAGTTTAATGATGTAAAAGTAAGTTGAGATGATTTAATAAAACGTAATACACGATAAACATTCTGTGAGCAGATGAATAAACCAACTGCCAAATGATCGAGAAACCGATTACAGTATTAAAAAATTTTTAAATTAAATAAAATTTTGTAGCATGATATATTATAAATAAAAATGAAATATTAACTCTTTAAATAAATGCACGCAATAATTTAAAAAGAAATTATAATATCATATTTATTTAAGAAATGTTTTGCCAACACAGGATGGAAAACGCAATCATTCGGCGCACGTCAATTTTTGAATGTAACAAACAATAAAATGCATTTTTTAAATATAATATAGCATCCATTACCACTTTAAAACCTAAAATAATTCAACATAAAAACATAAAATTGTATGCAATATTAATTAAATGTTGAAAATTCCGATGTTTTTCATTTTTAATTAAAAAGAGCACTTATTCAATTTTAATCAAAATAAAATTTGTAAAGGAAAATTCAGGTCAAATTCTAAATAACTATTTTCTTCAAATTAATTTTCCATTTTTCAAAGTTTTATAAATTTAGCATATAAATTAACAAGTGCCAAATAAATCTTATTTTTAATTAATAACACGTAACAGGGTTGCGATCTTGTAAAGAGAATTCTCAAGTACAGTACAAACATGTTGATTTCCAGTACATAACGGGCCCATTTTACTAAGTCCACGTATACTCATTTCACTAAAATCAATTTTAGGGGTCAATTTTGGTGTTACTTGAGCTTAATACAGAAAAGTGTATGCTGAATTAATAAAGTTTTCATTAAAACCCCGATATTTCTGGGCGGGGGTTTTCCTCCCAAAATTCTTATTAATTAAATTAATCATTTCCTAAACAGAATTACTCAAACAACTTTGTAGTTGGAAATAAATATGATTAGCTACAACTCACAGCATTTGTGATAAGAAACAAAAAAGTAAAATGCGACGAGTTTGTGAAGGTGTTCACTTTCAGTGAGGAGACTTTGTGCTAAAGATATCAAATTAAGGATTCTAAATTTGTTATTGTGTTTTTCAAAAAAAAATCTTTCAAGCCCATAATTCTTTAATGATTTCTCACCAATGTCATCTTCACCAGTGCAAAAAAGTCTGGTTTTCCGAGACTAAAAACCCGAGAGTCAAAACCAAGACCCAAAAAACCGAGAAATTTCTCGGTTTGAGACTCGAGACTGAGACTCTCTAGCAGCCCTACTATTCACCTATTTTGGGCTTTTTCGAAAATTCCTTAAGAAAAAGCATATAAACTGAAAATGCACACCAAAAATGGACTTTTTTCAAGAATAAAAATTCTGCTCGTCAAACTTACACCCCTAATTTTTGCAGTTTTTGCAAAATTCGAAAATTTTACTAGCGCTAACACAATCAAAAAAAAATTCTCTCCGAAAAATACCAGCGGATGCTCAATCGCTCGGATCCAATACCCGAATCCGGGTATTCCGGATGCTGGACACCCGGATACCGGTACCGGATCATTTGCCCAAAACACCCGGATACCGGGCCCGGTTCCGGATACCCGTTCTTGTCAATGCCATCTTATTTTATTAATTTGGTGTTTGTTAATAATAAAATTTAAGGATCTGTTTTAGGGTGCGTTTTTAGTTTTAAAAAATTGATTTTTTAAAAAGGTGCCCAATAAAAAATTGCTAAAAATGGTGGCTGTTGGGCTTTGCTTATCCCAGAAAACGGGAAAATTTATTTTACGTTTTAAATAAATTTACAAAAAACAAAAACTATTTGCCCTATTAAAAAAATCAAAAATTGAAAAAGATTTAATTTGTAAAATTCCCATCCTTATTTGTTAGTGTAAAATCCGAAATTTTACTCAATTTCCGAAATCCGAAACGCCAAAAAACCCGAAATTTCCGAAATTCCGAAACCCGAAATCCGAAATTTTGCCCAGCCCTGCTGTACAGGTTTATGTTGGAAAGTACGTTTCTTTTACATTTTATTTGAATTAAATTTCTCACATAATTTTAAAACTTTTATTTACAACATTGTGAGAATCGTAATTATTAAAGCGGTGCTTTAAATTTAAATATAAATTATGATAATATCATAAAAAATTAACGGAATCATTCTATTTGGCGAATTGTCTAGCCGACGTAAATTTACAGTAATTTTCAAGTAAAAATGCTTATACATTTATGTCATTTAATGTGATATTTTTTATTTTAAGTCTATTTACTTATTTTATATATTTTTTTAAATTTATTGTTTTCCTAATTTATTGCTCTTAAACAGCTGCTCTCTGAAGTGCGCATTGCTCTTGAACAGCTGCTCTCTCAAGTGCGCATTGCTCTTGAACAGCTGCTCTCTGAAGTGCGCAAATCACTTCGTTATTGGCCACGGATTCAAAGAAGATAATGCAGCTAAATATACTTTTATTCATAGTATATTCGATTTTGTCATATATAGATAGATTTGTTAAAAAAGATGTATGCCTTTATCATACAGGGAATTACTTTAGAAAAATTATTTAACGTATTGATTGCTAGAATAGATCTCTATTTTGATTTTGTGAGTTAATTTATTAATGATACTTTATTTATTACTTATAACTAATGAATCATGTTGCTTTATTGCAGCGATTCTCATTGTGAATGCTTTGAATGAGTTTTTTGTCTGTACGTTAGATTAGAAAGAAAAATTCCAATATAAAATTACATTTAAATTTTTTGTTTTCTTTTCTGATTTAATTTTCTTGGTTTGATTTTGCAATTTTAATTGTTTAATTTGTAGTTTTGTTTATATTAAATAAACAATTATAATTGTTATTGAGCATTAGTTAGTTAGTTTTATTGCTTTCATAATAGAACTACATTCAATTGTTTCATGTGATATTTTCTTACATAATAAAATGAAAAC
>JAIXHY010000133.1:0-15343 GCA_020449905.1 Globodera pallida | reverse complement strand
CATTTATTTAGGGTTTTGTTAGAAAAGGAATTAAGTTTTAGATTAGAATTTTAAATCTCATAAATAATATAAACTCTTACCCAGTTCGAATGCTTTCGCTGCAAACATTTGAGATACTTTGGCTAAATTTATTTTAATATATTTTAATTTCGCATAAATTTTTTTTAGTAATTTTATACATTTAAGAACAAAAACCACTTACACATTTTTCAATTCTGGCCTTGTACTCATGATATTCATTCAAACACATAATGGGATTCATCTAAATAATGGGGAAAAAGTTAAATTTAAACCAAATAAATTAAAATAAATAAAAAACAATTACACAATAAAGCGGATTCGGCAGGCAAGATCCAAGGCTTTCCTAAATAAGGTCAATAGTTCTGATTTTTGCTTCTTCCAAATTAATCATTCAAGATTTTCAACATTTTGAGACATTAAAATTACTTATTATGTACATACTTATAGAACGGGATAACCTTTTTGGGCACTTTTTAGATTAGGAACTCCCCGTCGATGCCCTGTCATTTCGTGAAAAAACCCCAAAATGGGCGATTCGGTAAAAAGACCATTTCAAACGGCGCTAAAAGACCATTTCAAAAACGAATTTTCAAACTAAAAATATATATTAATGCTAAATTTAAAATAGCGCAATTTTTTAAATAAATTTGTCGTTTATTTAATTTCCTTTTTAAATAAATTTTATCGAATAAACTTGGTTGAAGTTAAATTTATTTAATTTTTTTACACATTCAGACGCATTTTGAATGCACTTTAAAAGCCTTCCTAAATATGAGCAATAATAAATTCTGATTTTAATCATTAAAGATTTCAACATTTTTGACATAAAATTAAAATTTATTATGTAGAACGGGATAATTTTTTTGGGCACTTTTGAGACTAGAACACCCGCCGGTGCCACGCCATTTTGCGATAAAACAATTTGAACGAATTTTCAAAATAAAAATATTCATTTAAATTTGGAAAAACTATTAAATAATTGAAAAATTTTTTCCCATTGCCAATCCCGAGCCCCATTCATCTATCCTGGCTCTAACAGTCCGGAGTTCGGAATTGGTCAAAATGGATGTTAAATCGGAGTCTACGCCCCCAAGTACCCCTCGAGACGCTTTTTTCTCGACTTTTAATAGAGAGAGCGAGAGAGTGTAAATTTAACACATTTTCTCTTCACATTCTTCCCTCTTTTGCACCCCATCGAACATTTTACCTGCCATCTCCATTTTTGGTAATTTTTAAACCGTTCAAAAACCGGTTTAAAGGCGGAGCGACACACAAATTTTGTTTGTTCTCTCGGTTTCAGCACCTAAGAATTGGAAATATCAGGCGTGACACAGGCACCCGGATAAAAAATTGTAAACAAAATATGAGCTCAACAAATCGTCAAAATTTTCCTTAAAATTGATTCCGTTGCCAATTAAATAAATAAAAGCTTAAAAGTTCAACAAACAAACAAAACTATCGCAAAGACGGCAGATGAATAAATGACAAAATTATAATTAGATAAATTTGTATTGTTACATTATTTACAAATTAATGTTTTAGTTGTATGAATTTTCGGATTTTATTGAACCAAAAAGAAATGCAAATGATTTTAACCCTAGTCTTGACTAATTTTGAATTTGCCCGACGTTGCCTCGAGTTAATTCTTAGACACGAATAAATATACATATGCTTCTTTTTTTTTTAAAAAATGTTTTGTTTTAATATCTAAATTGGGTTTCTTTCACAAAATTCATGAAATGGCCATGAATGGAAATGGCAAATTTCCAAAAAGCGGCATTTGCCATTTAAAAGAGGCATCTGCTGCTCTCTGTCTGTGTTCTATCACCTCTCAATGCCCGTGTTCTCTGTCGACAAATGTCGAAATTTTGATCGAGCAAAAATCCGAGACCAAAACAAAAATGTCGGATGGAAATTTTGGCGTTCAGACTAAAAATTTTTATCCAAACTTTGTGATTTTTGGCAAAATCTTCGTTTGAACTGCTGGCAGATGATCTTCTGAGGTTTTAGCCTCATTTTGCGCTTTTTTGAGCGCCGATGAGGTGAACCGCTTAATAAATAAAGGTTTTTTTCAATGCAAAACCACTCATTCATTAACATAATGAGAAACGGATATAATTTAAACGAAAAAAACGCAAAAAATTTGGAACGCTTCACGAATTTGCGTGTCATCCTTGCGCAGGGGCCATGCTAATCTTCTCTGTATTGTTCCAATTTTAGTATATGTCCATTTGGAATGAACGTTAAGGACCCAATCTCCATTCATTATATATGAAAGGAACAAATGCCAAAATATTTATTGATGGGTTGTAAAATCGAGGCGAAACTCAAATGCAAAGAACACACTCTCTTCCCTAAACTCTCTCACCGTCAGTCACACTCTATGCTCTTTCGCTTTTTTGTTTGTCGTATGTCCTCTTTTTATTCATTGCCTTCGCGTGTGCGTGCTCTCTGTCCGCTGCTCCAAAAGAGAAGAGAAAGGAAAGAAAAAGGGAATATCAAGCGAGCAACTGAGAAACAGTACATAGACTGCGAGAAAAGAAACGAGAGAGCAAAGAGAGAGAGAGTGTAAATTTAACTCATTTTCTCTACACATCCTTCCCTTCTTTGCACCCCATCGGACATTTGTCTGCCGCTTTGCTTGTCCGTTGGCTGTGCGGCGCTTCATAAACTTACCTGGCTGGGGAGTTCCTGCGATCACTGAGGCAGGACTCCTGTGGCGAGGCTCCACCATTGCACTTTCGGTTGGGGCTGACCCGCAGGGCGGTCCCGAACTGGGATAGGCCCACAGCTAAATTTTTGAGTGCGGGGGACGGCGTTCGCGCCTCTCCTTTAAATTGTTTGCTGGACATTGAGTTGTTCAATTATTTGAATGTTTGATTTTTGATAAAAACTTTTTTTCTTGAATATTTCAAGTTTTTGGATTAATTAATGGAAAAATGACAATGCCAAAGAAAGTGTGTGACTAAAGCGACATCAAAACTATTTGTAACAGCAATGCAACACTTAAACTTAACTCAATTTGAATTCATTATAAAAACATTTCAAAGTCCGGGCTCTTCTCAAAAAAATTTGAAAAACCGACTCAGGCACATAAGGGAAAACTGACAATGCCAAAGAAAGTGTGTAACTAAAGCGATATCAAACTTTTTACATTTACAAAACCATAAGTAAATTTTAAAAAACGATAGAATTTATGTTTGGATGAATTAGTCAATTCTGCCTTCCGTTAATAATCCTTTGCTTTGGACTTAACGCATTTAAATGCTTTAACTAACGTGAAACATTGACTTAAAAAGAGATGGGCTCCTCCATTCTATCGAAATTTGGGAATAGAATTTGTAAGAATACCGTATTTCCTGTAATAGTAGACCCCCCTTAATTAGTAGACCCACCTCTAATAATAGACCCCTTTGGAGAGGGGTTGAACAATAATAGACCCCCTTCAATTAGTAGACCCACCTCTAATAATAGACCCCTTTGGAGAGGGGTTGAACAATAATAGACCCCCTTCAATTAGTAGACCCCCCCTAATACTAGACCCCTTTGGAGAGGGGTTGAACAATAATAGACCCGGGTCTACTATTACAGGAAATACGGTATATTCGATGCACGGGAATCTCCAACAACCAAAACGCCAAAATTTTCGGTAAGAGAGTGTAACGCAAGCAACTGATCAAATGTTTAAATATACATATTTTCTAGGATTGGTCACGGTCGGTTAACCAACCGAAACCCGGCTTTTTTGGCCCAAAAACTGAAACCAAAAAACCGACCGTGTCCAACCCTAATATTTTCTGTGAAAAATATTGAAATTTTATTGCTTATTGTGAATACATAATTACGTATGTTTGATTTTTGATAATTGTTTTTTCTTGAATATTTTTAAGTCGTTGGGTTAATTAATGAAAAATGACAATGCCAAAGAAAGTGTGTGACTAAAGCGACATCAAAACTATTTGTAACAGCAATGCAACACTTAAACTTAACTCAATTTGAATTCATTATAAAAACATTTCAAAGTCCGGGCTCTTCTCAAAAAAATTTGAAAAACCGACTCAGGCACATAAGGGAAAACTGACAATGCCAAAGAAAGTGTGTAACTAAAGCGATATCAAACTTTTTACATTTACAAAACCATAAGTAAATTTTAAAAAACGATAGAATTTATGTTTGGATGAATTAGTCAATTCTGCCTTCCGTTAATAATCCTTTGCTTTGGACTTAACGCATTTAAATGCTTTAACTAACGTGAAACATTGACTTAAAAAGAGATGGGCTCCTCCATTCTATCGAAATTTGGGAATAGAATTTGTAAGAATACCGTATTTCCTGTAATAGTAGACCCCCCTTAATTAGTAGACCCACCTCTAATAATAGACCCCTTTGGAGAGGGGTTGAACAATAATAGACCCCCTTCAATTAGTAGACCCACCTCTAATAATAGACCCCTTTGGAGAGGGGTTGAACAATAATAGACCCCCTTCAATTAGTAGACCCCCCCTAATACTAGACCCCTTTGGAGAGGGGTTGAACAATAATAGACCCGGGTCTACTATTACAGGAAATACGGTATATTCGATGCACGGGAATCTCCAACAACCAAAACGCCAAAATTTTCGGTAAGAGAGTGTAACGCAAGCAACTGATCAAATGTTTAAATATACATATTTTCTAGGATTGGTCACGGTCGGTTAACCAACCGAAACCCGGCTTTTTTGGCCCAAAAACTGAAACCAAAAAACCGACCGTGTCCAACCCTAATATTTTCTGTGAAAAATATTGAAATTTTATTGCTTATTGTGAATACATAATTACGTATGTTTGATTTTTGATAATTGTTTTTTCTTGAATATTTTTAAGTCGTTGGGTTAATTAATGAAAAATGACAATGCCAAAGAAAGTGTGTAACCAAAGCAATATCAAAACTATTTGTAACAGCAATGCAACATTTGAACTTAACTCAATTTGAATTCATCATAACAAAACATTTCAAAGTCGGGCTTTCCTCAAAATTGGAAAACCGCCTCAGGCACAAGCGCAAATTACAATTCTTCAAAAAAACGTTTAAGTTCTGAAATTTGTGTAAACCGAAGAAAATTTGCTTTTTGCTCTTTTAGTCATCTTTCTCTCGACGTCAATGGTTGGGCAGATACAAATTCTTTTAATAGCCATCACAAATGCAACGACAGCAGAAGGGAGAGAAAGAGAGAACGCCGAAACAGTGCAGAGAAAAAGATGGCTAGACAATGGAAAAGGATGTTAGAGTAAACGACGAGAGACTACGCGTTTTCCATTCCTTCCCTTCCTCTGTTTGCAACCCATCGAACATTTGCATTGCCCTGCCCATTCAACGGCAGTCAAACGCACCCAATCTTGAGACTGTACTTCTCAGGATCATTTCTGTAGTACGGTTTCCCGGTGGGGGTTCCACCTTGCTCGCCAAAGCACCCGCGATGACGAGCAGAAGCGTCGTCCCCTGAGCGTGAAGCTCGCTGGGGACGTCGCCAGTTTTGGTGATCGCCCGGCGTTGAGGACCGTCGGCTGGTCCCTTTGGGGATCGGCTGCGGGGGCGACGCTCTCTGAGCGGGTTTAATTTGGAAAACGGGAAACTATGAGAGAGTATTCTCCTTTCGATTGGATCGATCATTTTAATTTCCAGTTTAGGAGCCTGAAGTGGATTGTCAGTTTTGGCAGGACTTTTATTATTTGATTTCAACGTAGATAAAAACCCACTTAAAATAAAATACCTCTAATAAATAAGCTAATTTTGCCAATTTACATCAATTGGAGCCCAGATTCATTAGAGATAGTCGATTCGCTTTTTCAAAAATTACATTAAGAGAATTTTTTAAATTTAAATTTTAACGGCTTAACAGGAAC
The DNA here is from genome assembly GCA_020449905.1 of Globodera pallida. NCBI lineage: Eukaryota > Metazoa > Nematoda > Chromadorea > Rhabditida > Heteroderidae > Globodera > Globodera pallida. The sequence goes on along the minus strand of JAIXHY010000133.1, from coordinate 9,439 downwards.
AAGAAAAATGCGTAAGAAATCGTTTTTGGGTTGTTGGGGCTATGAAACAATTTCTTTTGTTTAATTCAATGATTTTAAAGGCTGTCGGTCAGCCAAGCTATTTTCATAATTTTGAGTTTTTCTGTATAAGAATATGTATTTGTAACTCTTATAATATGAATCATCAATAAGCTTTTATTTGTCAAAAAGTATCTTGCCCATCGTCTGCTCCTTTTTGAGTGAACATTTCTTTTTTATTTATCTGTGGAATAATTATCTCATTTAATTGTTGGTTGATTTCGGCATTTGTTCTTTGGCATTTTCAGTGCAAGCATTTATTTACCCTTCTTTTTCTCCTAGTTACGTGCGCTTCCCCATTAAAGGAACATTTTAATAAATTTTCAAAATTTTTTAATTTAAAAAAATGCGAAAAAAACGACGAACGAAAAAAACAAAAAATTTTTAAAAGTCGATAAAAAATTTGTTAAAGGGTATACAATGGCATAGAATCCCGGATCTGACCCCCATTTCGAACCCGGACCCGGGATTATTTTACGGGTGCCTGGACATTAATTTCATTCTCAAATCTACCTACTTTTGACTGATCTAATAAAAAAGAATCCCAGATCATTATTTTATTAACACTGATCAGTCAAACACCGGCAAAACAACAACAACAAAAATGGACAAAAACAGAAGGAGCTTCATCGGTTTGCTCTTCAACGTTCTTGCTGCTGCGGTGTCGACTCGGCGATTGGTTGCGGTGGATTGGTGGACGCCAGACCGGCATTCTTGCTTCCAGGCCCGTAGATATCTGTGGGTGAGAAGTGTGTTAAAAAAATTTACGTGTCAGAACTAGAGTTGGTCGGGACCGGGATTTTTGGGAAAAACCGGGATCGGGATTGAGAAAATTAAAAAATCGGGATTTTATAAGCGGGAAAATTAATCAAATCCCGGTTAAATGTAATTTTGAAAAAAACCGGGATTTTATAAGGGAGAAATTCAGTCCCAAAATTTGAGACTTCAGTACCAGTCCCGGTACAAACTAGAGTAGGTCGGGACCGGGATGACCGGAACCGGTCGGGAAATTCCCGGTTTTTTGAATCCCGGTCCCGGTTTTTACCAAAATCCCGGTCCCGACCTACTCTAGTACCAACCAACTCTAGTCAGAACGAAATGCCAACCGGTCAAAATGCCAACTATAACACGGTGAAAATGCCTTCAGATACCTACCTAGTTGGCATTGACATAACGCCAAAATTTTAAATTAAAAATTAATTCAAAGAGTTAGTTGCCTCTTAAAAAATACGAGCGTTTGGTCGCCGCTTCGCGGCGCCCAAACACTCTTTTAATGTTTATTTTTTTAAAGCAATTTTGTATCGTATAAACGATAAACAAAAATCAAATTTTATAATGAAATAATCAAACACAGCTAATATATTGGTTTTTATGTCTAATTTTTTTAATCAGTTGCCATTACATAAATTGTCTGGATTATTTTTTGCTTTGGTTTTGGCTTCGGCAATTTTGCCTACTGACGGTACCCGCGACGCGAACGCACCAAAGCTTGGGTACCAAAAGGAGCCGAGGAGTTCAGTGATAGTTAAAGGGACAATATTGTCCCGCCCTACCACACGCTACACCCTCCTCATTAATGTAGCGATTAACTTACCTTTTGGCTCCTTTAAATTTTGCGTTGTTTTAACATTTATTGTTATAATTTGGTTTATTTATTAAAAATCTATATCAATTTTTCATTAAATAAACACTACATTTTTTAATTTACTAAATTTTTATTTTAATGTTTCTTGCCATACAATATTTTTAATTTTCTTTTCCTTATTTTCTTCAGCTAATTTTATTTTTATTCCATTCCAAGATTTAGCTCTCGAAAGGGCGACATAAGTTTGACCGTGTGTGAATGGGTCATCACAATAATCTATCCCAATCTTTTCAAATGTTTGTGACTGGCTTTTATTGATTGTAAATGCAAAGGCTGTTCTTATGGGAAATTGGTGCCTTTTTAACGGAAACGGAAATTTTTTATCTTCAATTAAAGTTATGCGAGGTAAAAGTGTGCTTTCTCCAATTTTATCACCGCTTTTAATAATGCAATTTAACACATGAGAACCGGTGTCAACAATTTGCAATCTTGTCCCATTACATAAGCCTTCTCTAACATTCAAATTTCTCAACAGCATTATCATCGATTTCTTTTTCAGAGAGATAGAATGATTAGGAATGCTAGGACATTTAAGAGTATTTAGTATTTCGGGTGGAATGGGTAAATCATTGCTTGGATCAGTTTCATCGATGCTAAGATATGTATATTTTTCTCCGGGGAATTTATCCATTATTTCCTCATTATATTTGTCAACGATAGTATTAAAAGGAGATAAAATCGCATAATTGCATAATTGATCAAAGTTTTCATTTTTTATTATTTCTCCAAATATTTCGTCGGCTAAGTCACCATTACTTATACAATAATTAGGAACAGTTACAAAACCATTTTCGCCAGCAATTCCATCACCAATTTCAATTAATTGTTTAGCAAATTCATGTTCGTTTGGATCTGCTCTCATATTTTCAGTTAGCTTCATTGTTAAAAAATGATTCCAAAGAGGTGATTTTTTAATCAACGTGTCAACAATCTCTGTCCGAGTTGCAAACTCTTTAATTGGTAAGCATTGACGAAAATCACCGCTTAATACAAAAATTTTGTCGCCAAAGGGTTTTTCATTACACATTAATTCTTTCAATTTTCTATCGATTATATCAATTATTAAACGTGATGCCATAGGAGCTTCGTCCCAAACAAATATGTCAGTGTTTTTAATTTCTTCTGCATCTTTACTTTGGGTTTCAATGCCTGAAGTAGACGTTTTTTTAACATTTAATGGAAGTTTAAATCTATTATGCAATGTGCGACCTTTTTGCAATTGTGTTGCTGCAATTCCTGAAAAAGCCATATTACAGATTTTTTTATTAAAAGACCTTGCCAAATGATAAATTGTTTTTAAAGAAAATGATTTTCCGGTTCCACCCGGACCATCTATAAAAATACATTTTTGTTCATCTTTTTCTTCAATTACATTTTGTATCTTTTCAATGATTATTTTTTGCCCATCATTCATCGTTGAAAGTAATCTATTTGCTATTTCTAATTCTTCTTTAGGGTCAAAAAGATCATCTTCATCAATATTTACGCTGGAAATATTTATTTGAGGCATATCATAATAATCAGATAAAGATTTATCGTGATATTTCAAACACTGGTCAATCAATTTGAGTCCCATTTCAGTTATTTTTTCCTTTGAAAACGTTGTATATTTTCTTTTTAAATCATCAACCATATTTTCTTTAAAAGTGTTCCATAATTTAGCAGGGTATTTTGGACCACAGTGCACTAATATATTCACAAATAAGTTTCTTAAACCTCTCGAATGTTTTCGGGAAAAATAACTGGCTTCTTCCATACATTTATGCCATTCTTCGTCATCCCTTGCTAAACCTTTCGCCAAACATGCCTTAGCAAAAGTATCATATTCAATGTCATTTACAGTTTTTAAGTCTTTAAAGCTTTTACCGCTAACATTTAGCAGAAGATATCGTAAATAATATTTTTCAGTATCTATTGGGTTCACTGGTACGATTCGGCCAATTTTCTTTTGATTGCCTTGTCTTGGATATTTCCATTTTCTTTCTTTTTTTATCCAAGTACAATATTTTGGCATTTCTGTGTATTTGAATTTTAAGTTTGGATTTTCTTGACAAAATTTGAAATAGGCCGTTAGGGTTGTATTTTTTAATGAAGCTTCTTCAATTTCAGTTTCTGTAGCATTTTTTTTGTAAAAAACCTTTTGCATATTTTCCAAATGAACATCCAATTGGTCAACTGAATGTGATTTTCCTTGCATGGGAAATTTAAAAATTCTCCAACACGCTTCGCATGGACTTAAGTAACGTGCCTCCAAATATTTTGAAACTTCATCATAATTCAAAATTTTTTTTGTCCCATCTTCGCCGATTTGAACACATTCAATAGTTGCTGCATCATATCCTTTGTAAATATAATCGTACAGATATTTAACTACGGAAATGTCACTCACTCGCTCAACATTAATATGTGCTCTAAAAGTCTTAGTCAAAAACGGGTTATATGGAACCACAAATTGATTGGTCAACTTTTGTCCTTTTCTGTATATATAACGACCGTTGTCAGGCCGTTTATATAATGGATAACCGTCTTCATTAATTTCAGTTAATTCGCGGAATGGTTTTGGAAATTTTTTGGCACATTTTCTTTTTGCCTTATTCCAACAAAGCGATTTCTCAGAACAGGGTCCATGCATCATACACTTTGTTACAATTTCATAAAGCTCGGGCTCGTTTTTTTCATCAGGAATTTCAGCCCATATGAATTTGTCTATTTCTTCATTGTTACGCCATTTATCTTTTGGGTGTAATGTTATTAAAAGATGTAAATGTGGAAGACCTCTTTTTTGATATTCAATAACCCAACAATCACCGATCACTTCTCCAAAAATTTGTTTGTTTAAAATCAAATCCAATAAATGGTTTTTCTTAAGTTGGAATACACGTGATACAATATCCGGTCTGTCTGCCGGAGTTTGTCCGAGTAAAAGACATTTTAAAATATCAGGGTCGTTTGGATTGCATGTGAATGTGACAAATAAATCTGGTTTGCCTGTTTCATTTACAATGGCCATTGCATCCATGAAATGCTCATGCATACTCCTTGGCCCTCCAGTAAAAGTAGATGGAAGGATAACCTTTTTTTGTATTTCTGCTCCACTCTTTGAAGCTCGGTTTTTTAAGAAATCTTCGACATTAGTATAATTACTGCTACATAATTCCGCCTGATGTGTCCTTACATATTCTAATCGGTCCCATTCAATTTTTGCTGCTTGATCTACAACCCATTGCTGAAACAATTTACTTGCGTAAAAATGTGGAATAAATTTCCCATTTTCTTTAAAAAACAAATGGAATTTTGTATAATCGCAAAGTGAAATTTTTTTTCCATTTGAATCTTTCATTCCGACATAATATCCTTCTGTTGAAGTTGGGTAAAGCAGTGGATAACACATCGGTTCAATGCATTTGTCCAAAGGATAAATATTTTTCAGGGTTTTTTCTCCCTTAGGATAAACAACAATTTTAGCGGGTGGAATATCATCATTGGCATCACATACCATTATAGCACATACTTCATTACTTTGAGGCATATTATATCTTCTTTGATTATAATTTTCCTTTAGGCTAAAAAGTAATCTTATTTCTGGCATTTTAATACCTTAATTTTGACTTTTTTCTTTTTGCTCTTCAAATACATCTTTCATTAATTGATAAGATTTTGCATATTTGTTATTTTCCCTAATGTACGCATCAATATAATTCATTATGTTTGAATTACATTCTTTGTTCTTTTCACTCCGAATGTCAACTGCCTCTTCAGAATCTATAAAATACAACTGACCATTTGTGGGCGTTTCTTGTTCATTAATTGGCATAGCATGTGGATTGAATTTGTGATATAACTGTCCTTGTATTTTATAGCAAGGTGGTCCCGGTGTTGGAAATTTAAATTTAAAACAACTAATAGAAGCGCAAGCAAACGCACTATTGTAGCGGCGGATATTGGTGATAAAATTTTTGTGATAAGGATGATCTTTATGAAAAAGAACTTTCAATTCCTCAGGGTATTCTTCTAATTTTTCTCCGAGTTTTAAAAGTTTTCCTCCTCCACAACAACTATTAAACACGTTCTCGTCTGTTTTAGTTCGTTCCGATATTTCATCAGGGAAATGCAGTGAATTACACTTTGAACATTTAAGACTAAATTGTCCTAATTCGTAAAAAACTGCATTTTTATGATCTCCAGCAACACCAAATAACTGATCAAAACCCTTTTTAAAGCTTTTTCGAATATTGTATTTATTTGAACGATTCGATTCCCTTTCTTTTTCCAAATCTTCATTAGACATATGCGCTCTTTTAAGGACATACTGATTACGGTCACAATCCACCATCAGAGCTCTTTTGAATCCCATTCTAGTTCTATTTTCTTCTCTTATCTCTTCAGTTTCATCTTCTGTCATTCGAGCTCGTTTCAATCCAATTCGAATTCTATTTGTTTCATTTTTTTTTGCTTTTTCATTAACATCAATCTTTTCTCTTTGTTTTGCTTTTACTTCCGCTAAAAATGATCTGCTTTTAATACTATATTGTTGGTTAAAAGAGATATCCGAAATATCTTCAATTTCATCAAGATTTATAAACACATCATTATTAGTTTTTTCATTTTTCGTTAAATTTGTTTCTGGCCGCTTTTGTTTACCGGAGCTTTGAACCGGTTCAGCCGCTTTTTCAACCGGGAGCTTTGAACCCGTTTGTCTGCTTTTTCCGGGAGCTTGTAACCCGTCAGAATCGTGTAAAGTAGTAGTAGAACACGGTGCGTCAGTTGGAAATGATTGTTTATTACGTACCATTATATTTCTAAAAATAATTTAAAATTAGAAATAAAGAAATATAATAAATAATGGATCAACGGTGAAAGAGTTAGATCTTAGAAATAACTAAAAACAAAGCTAATTAGACTGTAGGAAATATTTAATACAAAAAATATTTTAAAATTAGAGATAAAATATAATCAACGGTGAGAGAGTTAGATTTTAGAAATTACTAAAAAACAAAGCTAAATAGGCTATTGGAAATATTTACATTAAAAAAAAATATTTAAAAAAAGACTCGACATTACCCATTATGATGAAATTGTTGTTCACAACAACAACAACAAAAAAGAATGAAGCAATAACAACGGCGATGGAAAAGACTCCAACTCTTTTTTTCTTTGCCTATTTTTATCGTTTATTTCACACATTTTCTAACTGTCGGTCTATTTGTTTTTTTTGATTTTCTGTTTATTTATCTTTCTCTTTTTTTGTTGTTGAAAGTTTTCGTGTCAATAAAAATTTCATTCAAAACGGGACAAACACACAAAGGACACACTGATTTAGTATAGTGAACGAGCGCTTGACTGCCGCTTCGCGGCAGCCAACCGCTCTTCGTTGTCTTTAATCTTTTTTTGTTTCTGTTGCTTTGACTCTTGACTTGCCTTGATTCTTGATTTGCTTTGACTCTTGACTTCCGTTAACTCTTGATTTTTGCCCCGACTCTTGCCTTGATTTGACTCTTCACTTGCCTTGACTTACTATTTACTTGACTCTTGACCTCGACTTGCTTTGACTCTTGACTTGACTCTTAGCTTGCGTGAATCTCGACTTGATTTGACTCTTGACTTGCATGACACTTGACCTGATTGACTCTTGAATTGCCTTGATTTTTGCCCTGACTCTTGTCTTTCCTTGACTTACTATTGACTTGACTCTTGAATCTTGACTTGCTTTGACTTGACTCTTAGCTTGCGTTGAATCGACTTGCTTTGACTCTTGATTTTTGCCCTGACTCGCCTTGATTTAACTTTTGACTTCCCCTGACTCTTGCCCTGACTCTTGACTTGTCTACTCGCCTTGACTCTGACTTGACGACTCTTGGCTTGCGTTGAATCTCACGTAATTTTACTCTTTTGATTTGACTCCTGACTGCCTTGACTCTTGACTTGCGTTGAATCTCGACTTTCTTTGACTTGATTTGATTCTTGACCTGCTTTGACTCTTGCCTTGCCCCGACTCTTGATTTGACTCTTGACTTACCTTAACTCTTGATGTGACTCTTGACTTGCGTTGAATCTCGACTTTCTTCGACTGACTTGATTTAACTCTTGACTTGCGTTGACTCTTGCCCTGACTCTTGACTTGACTTGCGTTGAATCTCGACCTGCTTTGACTCTTTTGATTTGACTCTTGATTTTTGCCCTGACTCGCCCTGATTTAACTTTTGACTTCCCCTGACTCTTGCCCTGACTCTTGACTTGTCTACTCGCCTTGACTCTTGACTTACTCTTGGCTTGCGTTGAATGTCGATGTGATAGTACTCTTTTGATTTGACGCTCGACTTGCCTTGACTTTTGCATTGACTCTTGCCCTGACTCTTGACTTGCTTGAATCTCACGTGATTTTATTCTTTTGATTTGACTCCTGACTGCCTTGACTCTTTTTTAGAGGCCTGCTTGCTCTTGATTTTAAAAAATACTTAATTTTTAAGTATTATTGAAAAAAATCCCGTTACAAAATTACTGGAGGATTCTTCTGAATGTAATTTTTGTTAATTTTCCATTGTGATGAAATGTTGTTTACAAAAAAAATGAATTAAACAACGACGGTGAAGCGAGAGATGTTTTTTTCTCCCAGTGTTTGTCTATTTTGTTTTCTTTTGAGTGGCTCTCTCTTTTTTGAAAGTTTTCGTGTCAATAAAAATTTCATTCAAAGTGTGACATACCTATATGGATGATTTTCCCCATTTTTTAATCAGTGGACAACTGAGTTCCCAGTCAAAAGACACTTCAGTCCCAGGCTCATACTGCTTAAAAGTGGTTTCCGCAAAAATTTTTTTCCGGATTCTTTCATTACAGACCGAGAGGAGTCGATTGATATATATATTTCGTTCGATTTTAAGAGTGGGACCTATGATACATATTTACCGACTCTTGACTTGCCTTGACACTTGACTTGACTCTTGACTTGTGTTGAATCTCGACTTGCTTTTACTCTTTTGATTTGACTCTTGACTTGCACTTGACTCTTGACTTGCCTTTACTCTTTGACTTTATTTGGCTCTTGACTTGCTACTCTTGACTTGACTGCATTGACTCTTGACTTGCGTTGAATTCTCGACTTGCTTTTACTCTCGACTTTCTTTGACTCTTGACTTGCCCTTGCCCTGACTCTTGACTTGACTTGCGTTGAATCTCGACTTGCTTTTATGCCTTGACGCTTGACTTGACTCTTGACTTGCGTTGAATCTCGACTTGCTTTGACTCTTGACTTGCCTTGCCACTTGACTTGACTCTTGACTTGTGTTGAATCTCGACTTGCTTTTGCTCTTTTGATTTGACTCTTGACTTCCACCTGACTTTTGAATCTCGACTTGCTTTGACTCCTGACTTGCCCTGACTCTTGATTTTCTCTTGACTTGCCTTGACACTTGTCCTGACTCTTGACTTGACTTGTGACTTGCGTTGAATCTTGACTTGCTTTGACCCTTGCCTTGCCATGACTCTTAACTTGCGTTGAATCTCGACTTGACTCTTTTGATTTGACTCTTGACTTGCGTCGACTTTCGACTGGCTTTGTTTTTTGGCCTTCCTTGACTTCCGTTGACTCTTGATTTTTGCCCCGACTCTTGCCTTGATTGACTCCTGACTTGCATTAAATCTCGACTTGCTTTGACCCTTGCCTTGACTCTGACTTGCGTTGACTCTTGACTTGCCTTGACTATTGATTTGACTCTTGACTTGCCTTGACACTTGCCCTTG
>JAIXHY010000132.1:0-16169 GCA_020449905.1 Globodera pallida | reverse complement strand
TTGCTTGAAAATGTAAAAAAAAATGTTTTCAGTCGGGCGGATTTGAACCCCAGGGGGGTCCCACTGGGGGCTAGCGCACATCCACGTCACCGCCGTTACCAGGTGCGCGAAAAACCCTTCCATCCACCAAAACAGAAAACTTGTTCAAACAGTTCAGGGATGTGAAGAAGAATTGTAGCAAATTTTTCGCGCAATCCAGCGCGCTTTATTTCATGCGGCTGCGCATAAAACAAAGCGAGTTGAGCTCAGGATAGGCATTAAGCCGTTTTTGGCACTTTGGCTGGGCATAACTCGGCACATGGCATCGCGCTGTGCATGCTTGATGGCTAATTCGCTTATGCTCGTCAAGCTGTTCATTGCAACAATGAAACGTGTGACGCAACGGTGGATGGTGCGCACGTCATAGGGGGAAAAGTGTTAAAGTGCCATTGTGGGTGGGTTTGGGCGATTTGTGGCATGGGTGCCACAAAAGTGGGAGGAGGGCAGGGCCAGCGCCATCGGGTGCGCAACTCCACGCGCTACGTAAACGTAACAATTGGCGCGTCACTGGTGATGCACGCAAAAAAGTTGGGCGTAGTCAAAGGTCAAAAAAGGGGGAAAAAGGGGGGGTGAAAATGTTCGCCGGCATTTTGCAAAAAATTTTCTTTGGGCCGATTTTAATCGGCCTGGTTCAAAAGTTTCTAAAAGAGCTCCTCTTTCGATTAAAAAAAAAAGCAAGCCTTTTCGTCCAGGCAAAGATGACGATGTAAGTTGAGTTAAGGACGTCCGCTCCGTCTTTTTTTTATAGATAGATTGAGTTTATACACTTTTTTTTAATAATTTGTTCTTTTAGAAAGAAAGAATTTGTTATGTTTTATTGAATCAACCTTGCGCTGTAATATTGCAGAATTCTATCCAGAAGAAAATATTTAATTTTTGTCTGTAAAAAATAATATTTTGAAAACAAATAAAAACTTAATCAAAACCAAATTTCGTACAAACACTGATTTAAATGTTCATGATAAGATGTAAACTTAAAATTATATAAATGCTTAATAGAATGCAAAGTAAGAATTATAAAATCTTGCATGATTGAAAATAATTTAATACAATGACTATAATAATTTTGGAGTTTAGTAGCGAATGAAAAATTGTGACAAAAAAAATGCAAAGGAATAAAATACGCAAAAATGTACAGATATATATAAAATAAAAATAATATATTGAAATTAAAAGCCAAAATTAAGACATTACTACAAAAAAAAAATTAAAAAGACAACATAAAATGGATAAAATATTCATCTCAAAAACTCTCGTTAAAATATACATGAAAATGCAATAAAACTAAAAGAATATTTATTGTTAAAATAAAATATATTTTTATTGAGACTATTAATTAATAAAAAAATCAAGAAAAAAATCATCAACAATTTCAAAGCATAAAATTGTAAATATAAAGATGGCCAAAACTTTAAAAAGTGGTTTCAAATCGCCAACCCGTACTGATAAAACAAGAACATTTTGCTTTTGATTATCGTTTTTAGAGCCGAGAAGCTCGTAAAGGATTATTTGATTTTTCTTAGTTTCACTGGCTTCCTATGTTTTCCATTCAAAATATATAATTTTAAAAATGTTTTCATCCAGTTTTTTAGCATTCCAAAGACATACAAATGCGTTAAATAATATTGGAATGAGCAACACAATACAAAAACAACTTAAGTTCTTTCTTTTACACGTCCAGTGGATTGGCGGAATAAAAGATAAAAAAGTGGCTTTTGATTAAAACGTAGAGAAGACCATATTAATTTTTTAAAACTGAGTATTACGCACTCAAATGTGCCCTGCTTAAATTTTTATAAATAAAATCTAGGATTAATCAAACGTAAATCAAGATTTATTTGCTGGCCACTTCAAAACTCAACTAAGATTTAAATCATTCTACTGTTTAGGATGTGCAGTACAACAAATAATAAAAGATAAAAATTAAATAAACTAATTTTTTACTATGTGATGTACAACTAAAATAAAAATAATTCGAGGTCAAATGTGCAGTAACGAACCTAGGACTGTGTCAGTTCATTCTTGCTTTAACCCAGTATCAAAATTGCAGAAGTTATTTAAAATGTTTTTTAAATTTTTCATAGTATCTTAAGAAGTTTTGTTGACTAACGTCGTCGAACAATCTTCCGATGTTTGAATTTTAAAACTTATTAACTTTATAATAGCGCTGTGCGTTTAAACAATTTCTATGTAAAAGATTAAATTAATCAGCATTTTGAATTTGCAATATTAATATTGATTTTAAATTGCAGCAGATTCTTAAAGTTAAAAATTATTGTTTGATTTTTTTATATTTTTTTAATTGATTAAGATGTGTTAAGAATTCAGACAACGTTAAAAGGAAATTTTGCAAATAACAAAATTTCATTAAACAAATTAATATTTTGCACACCATTAATATCTTTTGGTTGTTTATGTAAACAGATAATTTTTATCCCATCTCATTTGTAAACACCATAATTAATTAACTCGTATTTTTGTTTATATTAAAAAATTTATGGGTCAATCGTTTTTAAGTAATTTATTCATTTGCATGAATTCTGCTACGGAAAAGGGCATGGGTGGACCTTTAGGGCGGGGGACTTACAAAATGTCCCCCTCCCCCCTAACCTATCTACGAGGCACAATTTAAAATAAAATATCAATAAATTGAAATATTAATTTCATTCCAATTAAATCTTCATAGAGCTTACGTTTTTCTCTAAAATCTCCATTGCTTGGTTGATATTTGTATTATCATTTGAATTTATGAGTTGTGACAAAATAGATTTCTTAAAATTAAAACACATTCAGAACACAAGCGGTGACTAAAAAACTTTTTTAAAAACAGACTTATTAAAATTAAGAAGTCTTTTTATAATTTAAATAATAAATTATTTTTTTTGAGTTTTTAAATATATTATTTCTGCGTTTTTGATATTAGAATAGAGTACACGATAACTAATCAAAATGCAAATTTATTAGAACCTTTATTGGATAAGTACAGGTTGATAGATTTATTTCATTGATTTTGTTCTAATTATCCTTATTTAATTTGTTATTACTAAATTATTGCAAAAATTAAATTTGATTATTAAAATTGGGTTTGGTCAATTGATCCGTCAGTCGAGCTTTGTTTTGAAGACACAGCATGATTACTGTTGTATTAGGTAAAACATTTTATTTGCTGGTGTCTAGGATGTTTATTAAAATAAAAAATAAAATTTCGGATTAGTAGTTTTAAATAAATTTTGTTCCTATTTGTATTTTTAGCTTTGACAACGTAGACTAAATACTAGATTTTACCTTTTCTTTCACCTTGGCATTTCTTATACTGTAGTTCTTTCTTTTCCTTAAATTTTTAAAGTAGTATACCTACCTTCTAAATTTGATGAACAGAGTGATTTTTTTGAGTTTAATTTTTGTAAAAATGCAATAAATTATTTTATTTTTCATAAATATTGAAATATTTTGTATTTTTATTTTCTGAGTTTTTGAGTCTAGAGAGATTTATTATGTGTACATAAAATTTTGGTCAACTTTAAACATATCAATACTCAAAGTTCCAAAATTCATAAATGATATAAAGCGCATAAAACGCAAGTATTGGACGTCGCGTCGCGATGGTTCTTTTATTAAATCCTTTTACTCGGTAAGTGTTTTAGTTTTTAAGTTTTAACCTTTATCCTTTCTAATTGGGTTTATTTCCCAAAAGAATATTGTTTTTTAGGTTGGATTATTCTTTTTGAACAAATATCAAATTGTATAAAAATTTGTTTTTTAATTTAAATTTCTCGTTTTCTTGATATTTTAAAGTGGCTTAGTTAGCTGATATATATAGTTGATGATACTTTTATTTATTTTTAAAATTATTAATTTTTTGAAATTTACACATTTTAATTAATTGCTAATTGTCAGTATTGCATTTTTACATGTTTTGTTATTTTGTCTTCTGATTGTTTTATTTTTTATTAATTTTGCATAATACATCACATTACTTATGCCTGACTTGGTTAAGGGATTTAATTATTTAAATTGTTCTATTAATTTAATGTAACTTAATTATGTAGCATTTTTCTCTTGATTCTTCGACGTTTCCAGTTTTTGAATTTCGCTCCGCCGGTCTTTTTATTAATCAAATAATTTTGTATTTAATAAATTCTTTGTTATTATTTTGCAGTTTAAACTTTGCTAATACTTAATATTCGGCAATTCTTTAAAATAATTTTGAACCATTAATTTAAAATGTTTGATTTACAGAATGTTGATATGTAAGTTTCTTTATCTGGACAAAAGTCGTGGACATTTAATGAGGCTCCATCCGCACCGAGAATTACGTTGTGGTCGCAATGCCTGTTTTTAATGTCTTGCCCTCTATTCAATTCGAAGCAAAAGCGTGTCCGGAGTGACTAGGCCAAGCAGGTGCACGGAAGTAGTGGACACCCCATCGGGGATCCTAGATACCCCATTTTTATTTGGTTTGACAATGCCTGAATTTTTTTTCATAATTTTTATTTGTAATTTTTGTATTATATAACTACAAAAAAATTTTTCGCGTAAAGTTTTTTTTCACATAATATGCATACATTTATTCATTCTTTTGATAATAATAAATTTAAAGTTGTTTAAGTAAACAATCAATCAAAAGTTGTATTTCTTCGCGGAAAGTAGCTTGCGTTTTTAATTAGTTATTGCTTTTTGAAAAGTTTGTTTCGTTTAGTTTTAAATTTAATATTAAATGGACCGGTTTTCAGAAATGAATTTTTTTGGATTTATTTTTTTAAATTTAACGTAGTTACAATTTTGATATTCAATTATTGTTGCACAATCTTTTAGAAAAAGCATTAAGAGGCTCTGCAAAGATTTTAATAATAATTACTTGTAGCAAAAGACTCAAATACCTTTCAAAAAACATTAATAAATTTTTTATGATTTTTTGAAGTTAAATAAGGAATCTGATTAAATATGTTTTATATCTTTTTGAATTATGTTAGTTTCATTTATTACATTGGAAAATGCCAAAAAAAATTGTTAGACTTCTCATTGTTATCAAATAAAACAGTATGTGCACTTGTATATTTTAGCAAATCCCGCTCCCTTTGTTAAGCGAAAATTTATTGGATTTAGCCTATGAGGCAAATAATAAAATCACTCTCGACTTCACATCAATGACGATTCTCTTTTTGTCTCAAGTTATACGTATTTTGTACATGCTTCAAAACAACAAAATTATATAATAAAGATTAATTGAAAAAATAAAAATAAAATTTATATTAATTTTATTAAAATAAATTAAATTAAATTATTTATATAACTTTATCTGCTAACGCGACAAATTTGGTTGGAAAACAACTAAGCCAGATCGAAGCATAAAATGTTTGCTTTTACCGATTATTTGAAAAAATGAATATACATATTTTGTAATTCTTAAAGCTAAGTTAATTAAATTAAATAAAATTTAAAAGATAAAGCGATTGGACAATTTGAATCTTTGTGAAAAACAATAATTATCAAGTTTAAAACAAAATATAAAATAAAATAGTATTTGATCATTAATTATTTTGATATTACAGAAACATTAAATACATAAATTCAGAAGATTTGTTTCAAAAATCAAGAATAATTAATTTGCTTAGAGTGATATTAAATATTAAAAATACGTATTGTTTTGCATTTTTATCTAGCCAAAGTCAACGTCAAATAATTATCTTAAAAAATAATCAAAGAAACGTAAATTTAAAATTCTTTGAAACTTAAAAAAGTGATAAAGATTAATTTTTTATAATTGAAAAGCAAGAATTCAAATATAAATATCATTTACTGTCTGTTGACCTTTTACAAGTAATTTTAAATAAAAGAACGATCGCCAAAACAAGTCAGAGCTGATCAACTATGCAACGCGGAAAATCGTTGAGTCTTCGACGAGGTTTGAGTGGCTAAGAGAATATATCGGACCGAAATTCTTTTAAACCGTTTGATATTAATATTAAAACTTTAAATTTCAAAAATTCTGAATATTACTTGGATAAGATTAAATAAAATGAATTTAATTTTATAATATCTAGTTATTTGAGGTTGGTAAATGCAAAATAAATTCTTATTAATTTAAAAATAAATATGCTCCGTAAAACAAAAGATCTCAGTCTCACAAATTGAAGGCACGAAACTTGCAACACATAATACAAGCAAAAGAGAGTATTGTAGAGATAATGAGTGAGAATTTACCTAAAATATATGCGGCGCGACAACCTAATTATAAATAAGCTATAAATGACAATAAATAAATGAGTATTTGTAATATATCAACAAAATCCTAAAAATAAAAGCTAACAAGTTTGTGGACAACAACAATAATTAAACTCCTAACTTAAAACTTTAATCATGGCATTTGATATGAAGTCCCAGTTTAATGCAGCTAATAAAAATAATGATATTACAAAGTAATGAATAAACGATTAAGTTTCAAAATATAATTAATGGTAATCTAAAAACTTAATACAATAAAAATAAAATTAAAATCAGCGGTCAAGCTAGAGAGAGGCAACGGATAATAAATAATTGCTTTGGTTTTGTTAGTAATTTGTACATTTAAAAAACAATTAAAAAGTAAAAAATGGTCAACAATAAAGTTTTTTTTATCCATGCTCATAATATGGTACAGTGCTGGCGCAATCAGTCGCAGAATTTTATTTGCAATGAGTTATACAAGCAATAACAATTAATTTAACTATACTGAAACCAAAACAATTAATTTATAAGAAATAAAATCAATGTTGCGTTTATTTTATTTAAATAATAAAAGTTTAAAAACAATTTTCCTTATTTTCAGGTGAATAAATACTAAAACTTAAATATAAATTTCGGTTATTACACCGCAATCAAAATCAAAATTTAATTTAAAAACATACTTGGATTTCTATAAAATATTAAATTATTTCCCGGGCGAATACGTTTAGGCTCGAAGATCTCAAAATAGCCGCGTAAAATAGACTCCAAAACCCGGGTTCATAAGAAAAATAGGTGCAAAAAAATGCGAGTAAAAATATAAAAATGTTAGCCTATTTAACGTACTGAAATCAATGCCTTTAATCAAATTTTTCGTTTTTTTAAAATGATTGATTTGGATTCTTTTCAATATTTATTTTGGGCTTTAATTGATTTTATTTTTTAGATTTGGCATTATATTTTTTAATTGTCCTAATTGAAAGAAAAATAAAAATTTTTTATGCAAATTAAAGGCATTTCAGAAAAAAATTTTTAAAAATAAGTAGAATTTTAAAAATTTTTATTACGACCAAAAATTGATTTTTAATTCTAACGATAATAATTTTATTGATTTTTTTGAAAAGGTATTGTTTATTTTTTGTAAAATATATTAATTTGATATTATAATCAATTAAATAATGTTTTGCTTTACCAACTCATCAAATAAATATTTCATGCTGATAAATTTTTGCTGTTTTTTCAATACATAATAGGGCTATAAAATAAACTTTAAATCAAATTTTCCGTAGCTTTTTATACTATCGCCTTGCGGAATAACAAAAGACTCATACAACTAATATTTACAAAATATTTTAACAATTCTATTTAAATATTAAGTATTAAATAAAATTGAACGATGGTTTTAATGAAGGTTTTTGAACAACGTAATAAAATTTCAACTTTTGCTGCGCCGGTTAATTCGCCAAGACGTAAAACACACACACCAAAGCATTGAAGGCATTGCCTTGGCATCAAACATGAGATGATGGGCGGACACAAAAGTATTAATATAAAGAAAATCAACCTTAATTATATAAATTTGTATTTTGCAAAAGTTTTGCCAAATAATTTAATTTTACATTCAATTTAAGCTATTTGCTATTTTATAATAATAACGAATCGGAAAATATAAAAATGCGTTTTGAAGCTGGCAACATTCAGCGGCAATCACAATAAACAAGTGCGCCATTGAAAATCAACGCTTAATTCTAAAATAAATATTTACACACAGAAAGAAAAAAGGGGTTCAAAAAAAATAATAACAACAAAAATGCATGGCACTTATACAAATTAAAGGCAAAAAACATAAAAATTACCAAAGTATTGACTAAATAAAAACTAGCCAATTTAATCAATTTATGAGGAAGAAATTCCTATATTTGTCGTTTCCTTCTTACTTTAAAAAGGTATTACTTTTCAGAGTTGATATTTCACTTTACATTGGAAAGTATCCTTAATTTTAAAAAGATTTGGATCAACGCTACAATTATCGAAATTAAAGTTTTTATTTTATTTTGTTGTTTATTAATTAATAATTTCTTAAGTTTATCAGACTGTGAGAGTCCAAATTATATTTTTATCATTTAATGTTTGCCATCTTTTTTTACACGGTGTTCTTGAATGATTATAGAGCAATCTATCTGTATATATTTTATTAATTTAATGTTACGATATTTTAGTTTTTTCTTAAAATATTTCAATTTCCATAGATGTTTGAATTGTGTGTATACCACCGAAGAACACTTCTTGGATTAAAATAAAATATTGGTGTCCAGATTTTGCCCGATCTTAGCTATAAACAAAATCAATTTAATTTGTCGATAGCGTCTTATGATGATTTCTTAACAACTTTCCATCAAGCATTTAAAGTTTGTTTATTATTATTATAAATGATGCCGCGGCTTTATTTATTTCAATTTAGGAATCTCGTCAGACTTGTGGGAATTATGTCGAAATGTGTTGAACAGGTGCGCAAAAATTGCAAACTCCAGAATCTGGCCCTTGGGTTGAATGTTGGAGTCAGCAATACGTTCCGTTAATTTTTAATTTCAATCCATTTACGAGTCAAATATAAATTTTGTTCACCCAATTCAAGCAGCTCGATGCATCAACACCGACTCGGAACGGTTTTGTCCAGTCGTTGCGTTGTTTATCTGTCACGCCCAGTTTGTCTTCTGGTTAAAGTTGGAATTCTACCCATTTGAGCTGGACACTACCTGAGCGAAACACCATTTAGGCGTGACGGCACAGCACATACTATGGCACTAACTTTTCGTGTTGATCTGTTGGGATGAAAGAAGTGAGGGGGAGAGGTGACATTTTTAAATTTAAATAAAATAGCAGAAATTACTAGTAAGGTATCGGCGACTGGTATCGCATTGATATTAATTAACATTAAAATAAACGTTTGGGGTTAGTCTTTCTTAATAAAAAAGTAACTTAGTCAGGAATATTTTATTTTTCTGTCCAATTGCTTATCTATGTGGTCAAATAATAAACAATATTTAATAATATATATCATATATATTTAAAGATTTATTTATTATTTGTATTTCATTACTAAAATCTTTTTTTATTTTTTAACAAACCAAAGTAAAATATTTTTTAATATGATTACCAAACTTTTTTACATTTTTTGCGTTATTTAAGTATTTGGTTTTTAGCAATAAGTCTATATAAATTAAAAGTATCGATCCGTGGGTGCGCGTTATTTTATAATTAATCCAAATTCACTTTATCTTTAATTATTTTCAAACGACTACTTAACGATCGTACATCATATCCCAAAGAAACTATTTTCTTGTTATATTAAATTTTTCATAAACATTTTTAATGTTTTTTAGGTTATTGATTTTAATTAATTTAAAAAAAGCGTTGGTACAAACGCATATAGACCCCGGTTTTTTTTCGTGGCGGAATTTGGGTGGGTAATGCTGTTGTTTATCTCGACCAGTGCCGCTTGACACTCCTCAATCTGTAATTTATTATGTTTACATAGATTTTTAAAGTTTTTTAAATAAATATTTATAAAAGAATGCTTGGCATTTCGTACTATTTTTTTATTGCCAAATTGAGTGTACCGTACCGATAAAGAGGCTTTTTTTTACGCTGGAACTCTAGCGTAATGCATTGGAAACTTTGATTATTAATGTTTAAAGAATTAATTCAAAACATTCAGATTTGATTTTTTCATTTACACGAGACAGCAGAGCTAGATTTTAAGTTTATTTATTAGGGTTCCAAAATAGTTTGATAAATTTATATTACATCTCATCGGTATTAATTTCATGTTATTTGTCAACATTTATTAACTTATTTTATTAACTTAATTTAATAATAATTTTGATCTATTTTGTTTGTTATATCTTTATTTTTAAATAGTTTATTTTTAAAAAATGAGTTCATAGGTTTATTTCTGTTTATATAATTTCAAAGCTAAACTTTGAATCTTGTGGGTTTATTGATTTCTCCATTTCCTTTCTTTGTTGCAATAATTTTGTCAAATAAATAATACAATAAATTTAGATATAGGCAAAAATTTGCAAATTTACAAATAAAAATTTTAAATAAAATAATTTATTATTCAAACTCAACAACAATTAATCCAACTATTTATCTTATTTCCTCATTCGATAATTAAATATTGAATGATGGGCTTAACTGTCTTCTTCCTCTCATATGTTTGTGCTTTTGTCGCCTGGTGTTTAGCTGCATCGTTATGTTAAAGTTTAACTAGTTATGAGCGCCAACACTATAATATACAACTTTTGCCCCTTGTTGCATCAGCACCACCGGCTAAGCTACAACAATTATTTAAAATTCTTTATTAAATACAATAAAGTTTTATGATCAATGGCGCTAGTTTTACAACGCCATTTCTCGAACCAACTGGTTATTTATTTTCGTATGTTTTATCAAATATGTGCCCCTTTACTGGTGGATAACCCGACAGCGTCCGTTTCACTCATTTCATTTTAGCATATTTGATTAATTAATTCCTGTTGGATTTTATAATTTTATTTTTTATTCTTTAGTTTAATTAGTTTTATCCAATTTTTATTACTATAGGTTAAAAATATATTCGTCTTCGCGACGTAAATTATTCATTCGTTTGGAGTTGTTTATTATAAAACTTTTTTTAATGCTATAAAGTTAGAACTTTGATATACAAAATATTCAAGCAAACTTGCCTTGATTGACGTCACCGACAAGTGAAAACTAAAATCATATTTACCATTTTTTAGATTTGAAAAATCTTTATTTTTTTATGTGAAATTTGATACTCAGTTGGTCTCTTTTTATGTTATCTCAAATTATTAATTAAATGTTTGTTACGATTTTATAGATTGATTATTTCTGATAATTATTCTTTGAAAGTTTTTAAATTTACAATTTAAGTTAATTAACTTTATATTACCAAATTATACTTTTAAAAATTTGAATGTTGTAAATAAATTTAAAAACATCCAGCTTCTTGGTCTTGTAATAGCGTCTTCACGCAAGAAAGTCTTTTCGAACGACGGCGAAAGCCAAATTAAAATAGGATGTAATCTTGATAAAAAGTAATAAATTATCGGCACCTCTTCGGCCGTCAACGCAGCCCATTTAAACGTCCAATTCCCTCGAGAAGTCCGAGCCCATCCGTTTAAATGATTAATTTATTTCTCTATCATTATGTTACTTGCCAAATATTAATATATTTTGAAAAAATATTAGTTTTTAACCAAATTTAAGTTTTTTGAAGGTAGAAAGCACCAGATTTCATGAAAGTTTGCGAATTACATCTATGCGCTACCCTTGATTTTTAGTAAAAACATTGAGTGGTCACGACGGGAATGGTAAGCATTGTATGATAAATTAACAATATTTAAAAAGAAAATATCTAAAACCACAAATGATTAACTTTGCTTTAAACTACTATTCCAAAGTAAATTATTAATTGTCTTTATTATTTATCTAATTCATTTTATTTTAAACAAATTGAGCTTATGTTGACAATTGAACAAAAACATAAAAAATTAGATTTAATTAAGCTATATCATTCAATCGTGTTATTACCCAATAAATGATAATTTTAAAATAGTGCAACGACGGGGACAGCGGAGATGTCTTATATGTTAAAAATAATATAATTTTAAAGGACGACATTTTTTACTAAGCCTCCCCGCTAAAGCGAGATGCCATTTACAACCAAATGAGAAGAGGTAAAATATTTCAACGCGCCAAACACTTTTTATCTGCGGGCTAAGTGGAATTATTCAAGACCTTTACGTGCATTTTGGGTCGAAAATACAAACTACCAAACCTAAGGTTTTGAAAGCTCAATATAAAATCCCAATGAAAACTTTTATAAATATAAAAAAAATGTAGGTAAAACTTTATGTATTCCATTATTTTATATTCTTAGATATTCACTTTTAAAACTTAAAAACATTATAGCATTAAAAAAAGTTTTATAATAAACAACTCCAAACGAATGAATAATTTAACGTCGCGAAGGCGAATATATTTTTAACCTATAGTAATAAAAATTGGATAAAACTAATTAAACTAAAGAATAAAAAATAAAATTATAAAATCCAACAGGAATTAATTAATCAAATATGCTAAAATGAAATGAGTGAAACGGACGCTGTCGGGTTATCCACCAGTAAAGGGGCACGATACAGAAATGGAAAATCTAACAGCTCAAAAGGTTTTAAAACAAATTTAAGACTAAAAAATTAATTAAATTTTTTGACTAAATAAGCAAAGAATTTCGAATGGTAAAATGCGCGTACTTCTATTTATGCGTTGCTATAAACGAAATACAATCAAAGCTGCATATTTGCCATCAATAAAAATCATTTTGATAAAACATACGAAAATAAATAAACAAAAACGTGGCACTGGAATAGTTAAACTCGCGTACCAATTATTGATTATACACATTCACAAAAAAAAAAGTTGAATAAACGTAAAGTTATTAGCAAATCATAATGATATAAGTACAGATAAAAAATATGCTGTAAAGTTAAAATAATTTTGCAATGATTTAATGGTATTACTAAATTTGAAATAAATTTTTAATCAAATATTTACAAAAAGCTAAAATGCATAAATCGTTTATTATAAACAGAGAAATTTAAAATATGTTAATAAATAGATTTATAACTTTATATTTTTCTAAAAATCGCTTAATCTTAAATAAATAACTTAAGCAAATTATGGTCGCGCCAAAGATGGAAACCACAAGGATCAGCAGTACGTGATTAAAAATAAAACAAAACAATGACAGGAATATATGTTTGGTTTAAATATAATTTATTAGAATTAATTATTTTCCTTAACCCAAGAACTTTTTAATGAAAAAATATATAAAATAATTGATAAGACTTGACAGACCTTTTATTTTGTTTTATCGCCTTTTACGCTAACTCACATCATAGAGAAGAAAATTGTTTTGCCAACAATTTTTGATGCTGAGCTATAAAATAAGACTATTTATATTCGATATGCAACAAAAAATTACAATTATTAATGCAATTTTTATTTAAACCCAAAGATTATTAATAATAAAAAACATTTTAACGTTAAAATGATAACAGAAAATGTGTCTGTGATAAACACACGCAAGTCGCAATATTTATCGAGTAATTTGTTGATTTAACTTTAATTTCATTAAAAATCTGTCAAAACGAAATTAACAAACAAATTAAATAAATGAATAATTTAAATAAAATTGCTAAAAATAGATCATAACAAAGTTCAACGGATTACCTTCTGGCTTATAAGAATGTAAAGCTGAATGATTTATTATTTAGTAAAACAATTTAGAAAATAGTTTAAGAGTCCTGAAATATTAATAAAAAATCTCCGTGTTTTGCAACGAAAATTATGCTCGTCGTACACACAAGTTTGCGGACAGTGTAAAGAAAAAAAAACGACACATAATTAAATGATAGTCCAAAACAATTAAATAATAAATTTTTTCTTAATTTTGTAATAAAAGCATATTATACGCGAGCTGGTCTTTCAAATTTAAATAAACTTAAACAAAAATATTATCAAACTTGAGTTTGTCGAATGATTATAAATATGTGGGAAAAAATGAATAAACGTAAACAAAAAAGACTAAGACGGCCAAATTGACAATCTGTGGACGTTTGCCCGCTTTAGAACGAAGAACGATCCGTGGAATAGTGAAGGGTTCATAAAAAACAACTACAAAAACAGCACTAACAGAACATGTCGAAATCTCATTTTGAATAAAGATTTAAACTTGTTAATTATAAAAAATTTCTTCGTATTCAAGTTCCAGCTACGATAACATGTATAACTATAAAAATTTTTATAAACATTATTTCTATTAATTTGAAAGAAATTATGTACCTTCGTTTTCTTAACATAAAACAAAATTATCAAGCTTTGCTGTTTTATAAGAAATACTCTAAAAAACAAAATAAACAAATGGAATAAAAAAGCTAATAAAGATATTTTGGTGACCGAAATACAACAGAAGCCAACTATTGCCAAAGGAGAGATAAGACAAATTTTCTTCTTGCTATTTTCTTTTTGGGCAGGTTTATTTGGTTCTAGGTTGGCTGTCCTTATTCGTTTTGGGCTTTTAGTTGAAATATAGTAAACTTATTTAATTTTATACTTAATTTAAGATTATTTATACTTTTGCAAAAAAAAAATTGGTATTTTTCATAAAAGTTGAATTCATTGCTTTATTTTTACAAGATTAATTTTTGGTTTTGCAGCTTATGGATGTATCATCTCTCCACTAAAATCATCTTCCAAATCAGCAGTTAAAAAATTTAGATAAAAATATTTTGACTTTTTAAAATTTTACACACCAAGTATTATTAATCATCAAATTAAGGAAAAAATTTATTATGATGCTAGTCTTGCGCATATCTATGACCTTTTAGTAACAAATAAGCGTTAAAAATTTTAAGCCAATAAAATAGAGAAGACATTTGATTTTTTTATAAATGTGAAGTATAATCAGAATTTGACTGCCATATTCATAATTGAAAAAGAAACAACGAAAATAAGCAAAAGCAAGCAATTCAAAAATCATACAAGTTATAAATTAATACAGAAAACAATATTTTGTTGTAATAAAATATAAAATTGACAAAATTTGTCAAATAAAATTATTGGAACAGTCGTCGCATTGTTGTATTCAAAAACAACATGCCCACGTTTAAATATTAATGTTAAACAAGATTAAGCTTTTACAAAATAATAAAATACAATTCTGTATATTTTATTTGTTCATTTAAAAATTTAATCAAGATCATAATTATTAAAAATGCAGAAAATCGTATTGCTTAAAGAAAATATTGTCTGAAATAAAGTGGTGTCTTGTAAGTAATTGAAAAAATTAAATACCAAAAAGCTGGCTTCGTTCGTGTACATAATTTGTTCGTTTTTGATTGACAGGAAGCGGCCATAAAAAGTCATTTTAAAATTAAATATAAAGATGCGTGAAAGCAATTGAATGGAACAGATTTGAGCTGTTGTTAAATAACAATATGCTTTTATTACGAATAATATTTTTTTAAAAAATACTTTAAATTTTACTAAAACATGTTTATGAGAAGAAAAAAAAAATTATTCTAACACAAAATATTTATCCAAAATTTGTTTTTGCGCGTGCCTTGATTCCTAGACAAGTTTATACGATTTACGACGCACGACTCAAGGACCTAAGTGCAAATTTTAAATCACAATTTCAAAATTCGCAACTGCTTCAATCGGAAGGGCTTATTTAAATCAAAATGAAATGCCTAAATACCTTATAATATTAACTAAAATGATTAATCGATTCTTGAAGACAAAACAAACCAATAAATTGGAAAATAACGTTGAAACTATTTACTTTTTGACTCTGCAATTGTTTAAAATAAAAACAGCTACTATTACAAAAGATAAATTTAAAATTATTTGCTAAAATTGGTTGAAAATAAATGGCACTTGTGATGCAACGACCGACCAGTTCAATTATATATTCAAATCTAACAATAATGATTCGCAGTTGCATGCCAAAAATGCCAAAATAGGCTCAAAAATGCATATACTTTATTTATTTAAAAACTCCAATAGGAAAAGGCAGATGGGCTCAAAATGGCTTATTTTTCACACATATTGAAAATTGATTTCATTTCAAGAATAAATAACAAAATACAAAATCAAAGATAATACAATTAATTTCAAAAAACAAAGAAGAATAATTAATCACTTTTTATAAATGTTATTAAACTTGCAATATTATGATTTATTAAAGTAAATATACTTGTTTTGTTTTTAACAAATACCTTTGGTTATTAAGCAAGGATTAAAAAATTAGTGTAATTTGTAAAATTATCCTTAAAAATTGTTGAAATTTAAATTAT
>JAIXHY010000131.1:0-16567 GCA_020449905.1 Globodera pallida | reverse complement strand
TTACTTAAATTTTTACTAGGGGGACACGCAATTTAAGCTCAACGGCACTTGAGCTTTCCAAATTTTGAAATATGTAAAAGGCAAATGAAAAGAATATTTTTGAAAATAATTTCATAATTGTCTAAAAATAAAAGTAATAATTTTGTATTATGAGATGCATTAGAAAGAATAGAGCATCCATTTTTAATCAATGTTTTACTGCCGCATCTCATCAAGAAATTTGTTGGCATTCACAAAGAATGGGAAATCATCACAGGCTAAGCTTGAAACAATAAACATCACTCAGAAAACCTTATAAAATGGCGATTTTTGCAAATTGGCAATTTTCTTAATTAAATTCATTAAAACTTTCTTTCCGGCGGCGCCTATCGCCGTATCACCGGTCTTCAGATGCCTAAAATAGGTTCAAGATTTGCCAATGTGAAATTTGCGAATTCGTTACTTGTCAATGTGTTCCGTTGTCGGAAACTAACGTTCTCAGGAATTCCATGCCGTGTAGACAAATATCGCAGCCGTTCAATTGTAGCCGTTGATTTTTGTCGACATTTCAATTATTTCAAAAATGAGATGACGACAATAAGAAATTCTTTGCCGTAAAGGGGGCCAGCATGGTCGATATGAATTAGCTGCCATGGGCGCTAGGCTTTCGGCCAGGAAGGAAATTTGTCTTAACCGGCGCCTTTGCAGCTATTTGATACGGTTCGCATCTTCAATTTTCGGATCCAATTTTGGCCAGAAGACGTATTGTCGTGCCAATTGTTTCATCCTTTTCATTCCCGGATGGCCCTTGTGCAGTAACGTCAATATTTTAGACGAATTTGAGAACTTGTTGAATTAGATGGTCTTTTGCCGAAGTAGACACGAGATCCGAATAAGTGGTAAGCATTTCACTGCATTTTCGAGTGCTATTTCGAGCTCGAACTCGACGTAAATTTTGGCAAGGAGGCGCGATAATGCGTCGGCCTGACCAAAATCGCTGGTGTTTATATATTCGATTCTGAAATCATATGCCAAAAGAATCAGTGGCATCGATTAAGACGCTTGGCGCTGCTCTGCCTTATGCCTTTCTTGCTCCCGAAAATGCGGAATTCGTACACATCAGCAGCCACTATGATCTCCAAATTTGGTTCATAGTGTGTGAGAAGCAATTCTAATGCCAAAATTTCCTTTAATATGTCCCTTTGGAGAAGGTCGTCCAGCAGTTTTTGCATAAACTTTTTGACATATTGTATTAGTGCTTGACTATGCCAAGGAAGGAACAAAGGGTGGAAATAGCCACTGCCCGCCAAAAAATTGTTGCCCCCAAACAAAACTTGCCAATAATGGGCCACACGCAGCCGCAAATCGCCAGCATCAGAGCCATGCCAAACCCGAACAGTGCCGCTGCCCACCGGGGATTGCAGGTGGGGTTGCCGATCAGTTCCCAGCAAAAAGTGCAGCTGATCAGATCGCACTCGACTTTGGCTGGGCATTTCCGGGAAATGTTGTGAGGGAGCGCTCTCCCTTTCCAGCATTGGCCATGGCAGTGGTAGCTAGGGCTGCTCGAGACTTGAAATTTACCGAGACTCGAGAGTCGAGATCGAGACCGAGAAATGACACCGAGACTCGAGACCGAGACCGAGAAATGACCCCGAGACTCGAGACCGAGATCGAGACCCAAAAAAACCGAGAAATTTCTCGGTTCGAGACCCGAGATCGAGACTTTTTTGAAAAAAATTTTTTTAATTTACTGAAAATTTTTTATTTTAAACTCCAAAAATTTTAAATAAATAGTTTTACACTACGCGACAAATTTGTCCCATTTTTATTTCTGGAACGCTTTATGTCCGATGGTCCATCCCATCGGAACCGCCGGGGAAAGAATTTTAAAAAAAAGTTCAATTTATTTTCGGGGGGTTTATTGCATTTTTGTTAAGAAATTTTCAAAAATAAATTTTTTTGCGAATTCTGCTTAACTTTTGGTGGGGGGCTCGGCGGTGCCGATAGGCGCCGCCGAGAAAATTTTGAATTTTTGACTCAATTTGTGAAGAGATTTGCTACCAAATTTAGAAATGCGGTGATTTTTTGATGCTTTTTAGGGCGGTAAAAATGGAAGCTTTAGTGAATTTAATTAGGAAAATATGCTTAAAATTTGCAAAAAAAATGACCATTTTATAAGGTTTACTGCTGGGTGATGTTTTTGTTGTTCGACAAAGAATCAGTAAAAAAGTTATTTTAAATGAAGAAAAATTCATTTCAATGGGGGACTAGAACTTACGACAATATAAAGTAAGCGACACGGAATTTAACCACTGCGCCATACGCGCACTGTATTATTAAAGTTGACAAGGTATTAAAGGATTTAATTTGTCATTGTGTATTTTCAAATCTTTCAATCCCATAAATCTTTAATAATTTCTCACCAAAAATGCCATCTTTACCAGTGCAAAAAAGTCTCGTTTTCCGAGACTAAAAACCCGAGAGTCGAGACCGAGACCGAGACCCAAAAAAACCGAGAAATTTCTCGGTTCGAGACTCGAGACCGAGACTCTCGAGCAGCCCTAGTGGTAGCCATGGATCAGTTGTTCGGCCGGTAGTTCGTAGTCGATCGCAGCGGCTCGGGGTGTAGTCGCCAGCAGCCGTCTGGACCGCAAATCTCGAGCTTGTCCACGTCGTAGTCCCGGCTCACAGTCACTCCCCGGGCTGCGCATTCCATTGCGCAAGGGGCTTCCTTTTTCGGGGTGGGAAAGGCGTCCATCCCGGCTGACCGAATGCTTGGCTGGCAGCTGAGCGTGCCGGTGAGGCACATCAACATGGCCAAAATGCACAACCCAATCCTAGGTCTCCATTGCTTCTTCGCTTTTCCTCTCTTCGGCATTTCCCGGTCCGGATCCCGGATTTCTTTGGCCCTCCAATTCCGCTGTGGCCATTTGCCCGTCTCGGGAGCGGTCATCCCGTACCGCTTCTCCTTCCCGTCCGATTTCGTTGGCTTCTTCGCTGCCTTTTCCCGCTCGAGTCGCGCCCGCTTTTCCGATTTTGCCTCCTTTTCGTCCACGGACTGCTCGAACTTCGTGATGGCCATCTTCGCTTTGCCTTCTCCGTACTTCTTCGTCTTCTTCCGCTCGGGGAGCTCGGTCCTCCCCCGTTTCGTTGGCCCCCGGCACTTCGTATGGCATTCGCTTTCGGTCGCCGTATCCACTTGGCGCGATGGTGAATACGGTCGGGTTGGGAGTAACTCCCGTGGTGCCCTGGACTTGCTCTCCGCACAGCACAGTCCCGAAAACGGTATCGATTAAATAAGTCCCCTCATCCGATTTACGAAATCCCTGCACAAAATCCCAAAACTTGCGAATTCCGATGAGCAGCTGGGGCTGCGTTGTCACTGTCGTCGTTTGGAAGCGTCCGGGAGTCGCTCCCGGGCTGATCAGCTCCGTTCTGATCGGCGTGCAAATCTTCTCCATCTCCGAAACTTCGAGGCTTTCTCATCCTCCGTCCGTTCGTTTGAGTCGTAGCCGGTACTTCCCGGAAGGCATTTTCATCTTCCTCCCTCCAAATACTTGGATCTCGAGCGATGCCGATCCCGTCTTCTCGGGATTGAGTTGTCTGATCAGCGCTTCGTCGGCGCAATCGACGTGACTCCCTGGGTCCAACAGAAGCGTTGCTTGGCACTCGGTTTTGCCATTCTCGGCTGCCACTATCACTGGGCAGACCATCAGGTACGCGGGAAGCTGCTGTCCCACTGCGGTGAATGCTCGCTGCTCGTTGTCGCGCAGGGAAGGGCTCTCCCTCTCCGGTCTGCCGACGGGCGTTGATTTGGTCCTTGCTTGTTCGTGCGTTCTGTTTTGGCTCGTCGTCGGGGAACTCGGGCCCCTCTTTGTCGTCGCGCAGGGGAGGTAACTCCCTCTCCGGCCTGCCGACTCTTGAACTATCACTGTCCGATTCGGTCGCTCCGTTCTTGACTGTCGTTGCTTGGGGAGTTGCTCTCCCTTCGGCCCATTACCGCAGATGATCCAGTGGTGGTCGTCATGGTTGCACCGTCGGCACGGGTGTCCACGTTGGCAATGCTGGGCGGTGTGAGTTGAAGACAGGCACCGCAGGCATCGTCGTTGCTCGATGAGTCTCGCCCTTCGCGTTTGGACGGACGAAAATTTTGGGCAGCGGCTCGGGAGGTGTCTGGGCTGCCCGCACAGTGAACATCCACCAGCGACTGGGCCCATCTGTCCGCTGCCATTCCAATTGTCATGCGGCACTCGGCGGGAGGAACTCCCGTTCCTGTTCTCGAACTGCTCGGGTCTTTGGGTGGGTGGGGGCCCGTCTGTCCGCCGATTTTGGGCCTCGGGCCGGGGGTTGTCCCGGACCATAAAGGCCATTTGGCACCCATCCCGACCTGCTCGAGCTCCGTGCTCGAACGGCACCATTCGTTTCTCCGGTCGTCGTTCCGGTTCTCTCATTGCTGCCAGGGCGGATTCGGCTGCCCTCATGCACCGAGCTTGGGATGCCACCGCCCTTCGGAATTCTCGGACTGTCCATTTCGCACCCATCATGCTCTCCCGGATTCTCAATTCCGTGAGAATGCGCACCGGGAGTTTGGCTTCCAGCAATGGCCCAAACGATTCGTCGTCAATGTTGGCGCCCAATTGCTCTAGCTGGCAAACGCCGCGCTCAAATTCGTCCACCACCGTTGTCAAGCTGTTCACGTTGTCTTTGGCCGGCTGCAGGTGCAGCAGTTGGGCGCGAATCGCCCTTTGGAGGTCGTCGGTGTCGCCGAACCGTTCCTTTAGCAGATGTACCACCACCGGGTAATTCCCGTCCGACGGCGGATAGACTTCAACCGCTCTTCGGGCCGGTGATCCCTCCTTCAAGCACCGCAGCAGATGAAGCTGCTTCTCGAATCCCGGAATGGGCTTGTCGTCGACGGCCCGCTGAAAGTACGCCCAAAACGTTGTCCAATCCTCTGGTTTGCCTGAAAAGGTGGGCGGCTGCAAGCGAACGGTCTCGAACGTTGTCGTCCCATCCGCTCTCCATCCCGGTTGGCGACACGCGGGGGGTCCGTTCCTTCTTCCTCCAAACTCATCGGGCGGTTGTCGCGCGGGGAGAGCCTCTCCCCGGTTCTGGAGGTGATTGGTCGGTTGTTGCGGTGGTGGGGCCTCTCCCCTTCGGAATTGGCCCAAGACTGGA
The DNA here is from genome assembly GCA_020449905.1 of Globodera pallida. Lineage (NCBI taxonomy): Eukaryota > Metazoa > Nematoda > Chromadorea > Rhabditida > Heteroderidae > Globodera > Globodera pallida. The sequence continues at coordinate 11,410 of JAIXHY010000131.1, read as the reverse complement.
CCGGTGACGAGTGGCGGGCGCTCCCTCCGCAGCTCGTTCGTTCGATTAACCCACTCTTGAGCTCCGTTGTTAAACCCTCCTCCGATCAGGTCTACCAGCTGCGGAGTTTGCCGCCGTATCAGGTTGGCCACGTTCCGGTGCACGGGTGTCATCACCCGCTGTCCGCCGTGAGGGTGCGGCTCCCTTTTTGCTTCGTTCGGTTCCCGTTGTTGTTCCGGGAGTCGGTCTCCCCAGGGCCGGCTGCCTTGGCTGGCAATCGAACTGCCGGTGACTGATCGCACGGACCGCGCTTCTTGTTCCAGGGGTTGGCGGACCATTCGGACATCCGCGATATGCTCGTCGGCGATTTGAAGCAGTTCAGCGGGTGTTGGGTGCTGCTGCAGACCCAGCACCCTCGTGGCGGCTGGCAGCGGCTCGGTGATTACGTTGTAGAGGAAATCCTGCATGTCCGGGGGGCATCCCCCCGCAACTTTCAGCCCATTGTCATAATGCCCCAAAAAAATGTCCCTTATCTCGTGCAGTCCGCGCTCCATGGCGGACAGATGCAGAACATGCTGTGCTGCTGCTCCCGTGGACAGGTCGGACTCGAGCAGTTCACGTGCTTCTGCGATTCGGCTCGCCAGGCTGCCCGCCGCTCGTTCAATTCGGTCCCGTGCTGCTTTGCCTGCAACCGTCCCGCTGCGCAGGTTAAATGCGCCCCGTCCGAGCGCGTGTCCGGATCCGCTCTGCCGGTTGTCGACCCCTTCGGTCCCTTTCGGCTTCCGTCGGTGCTGTTTGGTCGGGAGAGGCTGTTCCTCCCGAATTCCGCCACCGGGGGGCCCATTTCCCTCCGGTGATTGCTCGTTCTCCAACTGCTGTGGGTCGAATGCTTCTTCCTCCGAGTGCTCACTCATTGCGATTGTTGTTGCTGTTCTACGCCTTTGGCGATGCTTGTCGGTCCGTCGTTTGGCAGGAATTTCAACACCCCCTGCTAACGGCACCAATTTTATCAGGTTGGCCACGTTCCGGTGCACGGGTGTCATCACCCGCTGTCCGCCGGGAGGGTGCGGCTCCCTTTTTGCTTCGTTCGGTTCCCGTTGTTGTTCCGGGAGTCGGTCTCCCCAGGGCCGGCTGCCTTGGCTGGCAATCGAACTGCCGGTGACTGATCGCACGGACCGCGCTTCTTGTTCCAGGGGTTGGCGGACCATTCGGACATCCGCGATATGCTCGTCGGCGATTTGAAGCAGTTTCAGCGGGTGTTGGGTGCTGCTGCAGACCCAGCACCCTCGTGGCGGCTGGCAGCGGCTCGGTGATTACGTTGTAGAGGAAATCCTGCATGTCCGGGGGGGCATCCCCCGCAACTTTCAGCCCATTGTCATAATGCCCCAAAAAAATGTCCCTTATCTCGTGCAGTCCGCGCTCCATGGCGGACAGATGCAGAACATGCTGTGCTGCTGCTCCCGTGGACAGGTCGGACTCGAGCAGTTCACGTGCTTCTGCGATTCGGCTCGCCAGGCTGCCCGCCGCTCGTGAGGGTGGGGGAGACGATGGATGACTGGGGTCAGGAGTGGGGCAGGAATAGGCCGTCCGAATTGACGCCTGCTTGAAACTGCAGAATTGGCGATGGAGCAGTTTCCCCCCAGGGAGTTAGTCTCCCTTCCCAGTCTAATCCTGATGGAGAATTAGGACAAAGTTTATTCGGGGCGAAAAATGGAACACTGAATTGGAATGAGAGCGAGCCAGGAAGAACAGAACAGAACAGAACTGAAGACCGGACTGAACCGAAGAACAGAAAAACCCCGAGTGAACCCTCGGGGGGATTAAATAGGAAAATTCTCCCCTGGGGGGGGGGCGTTGCATAACAAATTGGCGATTGGTGAGAGTTGGTGATTGGTCCCCCTAGGGGCGGGGGGAAGGAGATGAATAGAGGCCAAAGTCCGACTGATGAGCAGAAATGGCGGAGGAAGGCACAAAAGGTTGGGGACGGGTGGAAATGGTGAGAATGAATGGTAAACATTTTTCCGGGGGGGGGGCAATGCGAAATGTGTTGGTGAACAAAGGTGATGATGCTCCCCCGGGGGGGGGGGGAGAGATGGGCAGACGGAGATGGGCCCCTTTGTGAAAGTCGTGTAAATGCTAAGTTGAGCACAAAAGGGGGTGCAAAGTTGGTCAATGATCCCTGGGCGGAAATGGTGATTTGGGCAAAAAGGGAAGCCAATTCGGCAGATGTGAATATGTGATTGGAAAAGGGGGGGGGGGTGAGCAATGAATTGGCCAAAGTAGATAATGCGGGGGTGGGCGGGGAATGGTTTAAATGCGGGGTAAAACCCGGGGAAAGGGAAAAGGCGAAATGTAAGGCCCTCCCTGGATCACTTTCCCTCTTCTGCGCTCGGGAGTCCACTTCCTCCCCGGTCTTTATCATTCGGCGCTCTCGTCGCCAAAAAATTGGCGACAATATAAAACTTTCTTCATGGTGGTTCCCAGCGCAAACTTTTGGCGGATTCGTACTCAGACGAGGGGAATCGATTGGTAGTATTTTTATTCGGATCTAAACATTCATTGGGCGAGCGATGTGCGAAATGTCCAGTGTGCGAAACGTCCGGTTTTGTATTAGTGTGCGAAATGTCCAATGTGACAAACGTCCGGTTTTGTATTAGTGTGCGTAAAAGTCCAGTGTGCGAACTGTCCTGAGCATTTTAGGCACCCATCTTGCAATTTTTTGTGCCTAAAAATCGCATCCCAATTTGTAATAAAAAAATGTTATTAAGGTATCTAATTGGTTGTACGCCGGGACGGATTTATCGTAAGGGAAACACACTTAACGGTTTTGGCTTCAGCCATTTTTAAGATGCCTACCAAAACAAAAAAATCGTGGAATTTAGTGCATCAAAACAAAAATGAAAGGCAATCAAGGTCCACTTTTTTTTACGATTTGCTTATTTTTAGATGCTAATAAGAGTCTTAAATTGGTGTTCTCTTCCTTCTCCTCTTTAATGTTTTTTATTTTTTCAAGCGCATCTGCAGCATATTGCTGCTCGTTCTTTAAGTCGACAATAATTTCTAACGCATTTTCGGCCTTTGTAATTTGTTCAAGCGAATTCTGTCGATTGTTCACAAAATTTTTAAGCTCTTTTTGGATATTTTCAACTAAAGGATTTCTTACAAATTCTTCATCTCTAATTTCAATAAAACTTTTGTCCGAAAATGGGACAATTTTTTGGAATTCAATTTCTTCCAATAACATTTTCAATTCGACTTCACTTTCCTTTAACTCTGAGAAGATTTCGTTGATGTGTTTTTCAGCTTGTCGCGGTTGAAAATTGTCGGCATTTGTGTGCCCGTTTGCAATTCGGAATAATTCGCGCATCGAATTCATGTACAAATTTGAAAATGAATCCGCAATATTTTCGAATAGTGCAAAAGGTACATGCTCAAATGGGAACAAAATCAAATGTAAAATCGAAATTGTAAGTAAATTGTAATGTCTTTTTGCTTGATACCTCCATTTCGACGTTTAGGGCTACGTTGCATAATGGGCAGCGAAGATGCGCCCCACGATCGAACATAAAAAGAAAATGGGGAAATTGTTAGTTCTGAAATATTCAGACCCAAAAACCGTCGGGCTCTCCTTCCCAGAAAAATTTTCTGGTACTTTTTGGTGGTGCTAGATCGTTTCTTATGGGCGTTTCGTAAATCCGCCACAGATTTTATGAAGTAGTTTTAGGCATCATAACTTTATTCTTATCGTCGTACTAAATCAGTTAAACCTTATACCATTGGAAAGCTCTAAACAAGTATAAAAGCATTACAGCAAAGTCGAAGTGTTTTTATAAGTTTCAAAAAAGTTATAATGTAACCTTGCCAAATATCGAACTTTTTCGTGGTTTTCTGATCATAACTTTTTTAAACTTTGATTTACTGCTTAGTTTACTTTTACAAACAGCTTCCCTGCATCTAGAGCTTTCCGTATAAGGTTTAACTGATTTAGTGCGGCATGAATAAAGTTATGATGTCTAAAACTACTTTATAAAATATACGTGCCGGATTTACAAAACGCCCCTTTTAAAGCTATTATAAGCTAAAGCTAAACAATTAAAAGTTCGTGAAAAAGTTCTGCAGTGCCCAGCCCCAAAATCACTCAAAAATCAACTTTTCAAGTTGCTAAAAAGGAATATTCAATCAAAAAATTGGGTCCTAAAATAAGGTTCATTCAAACAAATACAAACCATTCTTTGATGCAGCCTTTGTGAAAGATATGCTAAAATGTTTAATTTTTTGTGTCGGTTAAATCTTTTTTTTGGTACCACGAAATTGCCGCCATTTTCTCCGTGCAATTTAATGATGATTTGTCCTTCATTTAATGGTTCTAAACAAATTGGGCAAATCTTTTCCGCTTCATCTGCAGAAACTCCATCACTTTTTGGGCCCACCGAATATTTGCTCTAAAATTTATTCAAAAATTCTCTTACACAGATGGAACAAATCGATTAGGTTCACCTCCTCGTATTGATAAATGTACAGTTCAATTAACCAAATTTGATGTTTAAATAGTCGAGTCAAATCTATTGGGATTGAGAGTCGATATTCCGATAACTAAAAATCATTTGGAAGATTAATAAATATGTTTTAAAAGTCTATTTTGCCTCTTTTTGTTGTGAATTTGATCCATTTTCTTCATTTATTTTTGAGAGCGGCGTATATCCCAAAAATTGTTGTTTTTCTCCTTCAAAATTTTCATTTTTTTTGGTTACGAATGCGTATAAAAACGCGTGATAATTGCCAGAATCTTTTTCTGAATCGATAAATATCTTCCGATTGAAAAGCCCTCGAGGTTCCAAGCTGCCCAAATTGATTAAATAGCGATTGGAAAAGTTTGGTTCCCAGAGAACAAATGCGAATAATCTTGACATTGAATCATCATTGTTAAGCTGATCACCCAACGGTGCACTATCATTTTCATCCGGCACAAATTCGTTGTCGATCGGATTTACATCGGCATAGAACCGAAGTAAATATCTCTCATCATCAGCTTTACTTTCGAGGTTGATTTTGAAATTTTCACCGCTTTTTATATCCGCAAAGTCACTGTATACTTCATTGTCATTGTTTGTATGTAAAATTCGCAAATTGACATTAACTGTGCGGGTTGGATTTGCCAATTCATAATGGGCACGCAATTTAAGCTCAACGGCACTTGAGCTCTCCAAATTTTGAAATATGTAAAAAGCAAATAAAAAGAATATTTTTGAAAATAGCTTCATATTCTCTAAAAATAAAAGTAATAATTTTGTATTATGAGATGCATTAGAAATGAATAGAGCATCCATTTTTAATCAATGTTTTACTGCCGCATCTTATCAAGAAATGTGTTGGCATTCACAAAGAATGAGAAATTCATCACAGGCTAAGCAACAGAGCCAAAAAAACAGCAAATTCGACATTTTTTCATTAAACACAAATTATCATTTTTAGCAATTTTTATACTTTTTGCGCATGTTTTTTCAAAACTTTTGGGAAAAAGAGCGGGAGGGGGGCGTGTGCCGACAAAATCTCGATTAACCTAAAAACGACAAAATCTTGGCCCGAAAAAATCCCCATTCCCCCCCCCCCCCCCCCCCACCCCCAAAAACGACAAGACAAAGCCAAAAAAAAGAGTCGATTTTAGGGGCTTTTTGCGTTTTAATTGGCTGAATTTTTGTGTTTTACTGCCCTATCTAGCCTTGGATTTCGAAAAAAAAATACAAATTGAGTTCACTTAAAAAAAATTTCTTTCCCTCCTGGAAATTCCGAACTGCCTAAACAAAAAATTGACAACATTTAGCACCTTGCGCGGTACTTTGGCTGCATTTTCCACCTTACTATTTTAGAATAGAAAATATTTTCCACAAATTTTGTTCAAAAGGGTCCCTCCCCTCTATGGTTTTTCAAAATTGAAACTGGTCCAAAAAGCGGTTTAAATGCTCGTCCCAATTCCGACGAATAAATATAGCGAAAAAAATGTTGACCAGTTTACATTTCTACATTTGGTACTTTTTAGAAACTATTTTGGACTTTTAAGCAACTAAAAACCTAACTCGACATTAATCTTTGATGTTGAATAAATATATAACTTTCTTCATGGTGGTTATCGCATCCCTAGTTGTAATAAAAAAAAGTGTAATTAAGGTATCTAATTGGTTGTACGCCGGGACGGATTTATCGTAAGGGACATACACTGAACGGTTTTGGCTTCTGACATTTTTAAGATGCCAACCAAAACAAAAAAATCGTGGAATTCAGTGCATGAAACAAAAATGAAAGGCAATCAAGGTCCACTTTTTTTTACGATTTTCTGATTTGCTGATGCGAATTGGTTTTCTCCTCCTCCTCTTTAATGTTTTTTAATTTTTCAAGCATATTTGCAGCATAATGCTGCTCGTTCTTTAAGTCGCCAATAACTTTTTAACGCATTTTCGGCCTTTCTAATTTGTTCAAGCGAATTTTGTCGATTGTTCACAAAATTTTTAAGCTCTTTTTGTATATTTTTAACGAACTCTTCAGCTCCAATTCCAATGAAATTTTTGTCCGAAAATGGGACAATTTTTTGGAATTCAATTTCTCCCAATAACATCTTCAATTCGGCTTCACTTGCCTTTAACACATAGAAAATTTCTTTGATCCCTTTTTCAGCTTGTCGCCGTTTAAAATTGTCGGCATTTGTGTGCCCGCTTGCAATTCGGAATAATTCACGCAGCGAATTCATGTACAAATTTGAAAATGAATTCGCAACATTTCCAAATATCACAAAAGGTACATGCTCAAAAATGAGAACAAAATTAGAATGTAAAATCGAAATTGTAAGTAAATTGTAATGGATCCTTTTACTGATTACCTACCATTTCGATGTTTAGGGCTACGTTGCAAAATGGGCAGCGAAGATGCGCCCCACGATCGAACATAAAAAGAAAATGGGGAAATTGTTAGTTCTGAAATATTCAAACCAAAAACCGTCGGGCTCTCCATCCCAAAAAAATTAAAAATTTAGTGGTACTTTTTGGTTAAACGACCCCCTCCCAAAATTTGCTGAAAACATCATTTGCAAAAAACCAAGAAATATTTGGTTCCTTAATATTTCTAGTTTCAAATATTTTTTTGATGACGGATGGGGTTTGTCGAATATATGGGGTTTTCAAGGGTGCTAGCGAGCTCGACCTTTAAGCCGGGTTTTGAACCAGTTCTAATTTTGAAATCATAGAGGGACCTTTTTATGGTCAAAAGTTCGTTAGGCTTAGGCCTAAGCTACCCGGACTTGGGGTTCGTTAGGCTTAGGCCTAAGCCACCCGGACTTGGGGTTCGTTAGGCTTAGGCCTAAGCCACCCGGACTTGGGGTTCGTTAGGCTTATTCGTGATCAGCACCCTTGAAATCCCATAGAAAGCCTATAATTTTAAACTAAACCAATCAAACAAACAAAATGCCATTCGAAAGCTCTAAGCTTTTAAAAGCTATTGTTAAACTAAAGCTAAACAATTAGAAAGTTCGTGAAAAAGTCTGCAGTACCCATATCCAAAATCACTCAAAAATCAACTTTTCAAGTTGCTAAAAAGGAATATTCAATCAAAAAATTGGGTCCTCAAATAAGGTTCAATCAAACGAATACAAACCATTTTTTGATGCAGCCTTTGTGAAAGATATGCTAAAATGTTTAATTTTTTGTGTCGGTTAAATCTTTTTTTTTGTACCACGAAATTGCCGCCAATTTCTCCGTGCAATTTAATGATGATTTGTCCATCAATTAATGGTTCTAAACAAATTGGGCAAATCTGTTCTGCTTCATCGGCAGAAACTCCATCACTTTTTGGGTCCACCGAATATTTGCTCTAAAATTTATTTCAAAAATTCTCTTACAGAGATCGAACAAATTGAATACACACACCTCCTCGTATTGATAGATGTACAGTTCAATTAACCAAATTTGATGTTTAAATAGTCGAGTCAAATCTATTGGAATTGAGAGTCGATATTCCGATAACTAAAAATCATTTGGAAGATTAATAAATGTGTTTAAAAGTCTGTTTTGCCACTTTTTGTTGTGAATTTGAGCCATTTTCTTCATTTATTTTCGAGAGCGGCGCATATCCCAAAAATTGGTGTTTTTTTTCCACAGTTTCATTTCGTCGATTTTTGCCTACTTTAGCGTATAAAAACGCGTGATAATTGCCAGAATCTTTTTCTGAATCGATAAATATCTTCCGATTGAAAAGCCCTCGAGGTTCCAAGCTGCCCAAATTGATTAAATAGCGATTGGAAAAGTTTGGTTCCCAGAGAACAAATTCGAATGATCTTAACATTGACCGATCCAACGGTGTATCATTTTCATCCGGCACAAATTCGTTGTCGATCGGATTTATATCGGCATAAAACCGAAGTAAATAACTGCCATCATCGGCTTTACCGACGAGGTTGATTTTGAAATTTTCACCGCTTTTTATATTCGCAAAGTAACTGATTACTTCAATACCATTGTTTGTATATAAAATTCGCAAATTGACATTAACTGTGCGGGTTGGATTTGGCGATTCATAATAGGCTCGCAATTTAAGCTCAACGGAACTTGAGCTTTCCAAATTTTGAAGTATGTAAAAAGCAAATGAAAAGAATATTTTTGAATATAGTTTCATAATTCTCTAAAAATAAAAGTAATAATTTTGTATTATGAGATGGATTTAGAAATGAATAGAGCATCCTTTTTTAATAAATGTTTTATTGACGCATCTCAAGAAATGTGTTGGCATTCACAAAGAATGAGAAATTCATCACAGGCTAAGCTTGAAACAATAAACATCGCTCAGAAAACCTTACAGGGGGGGGGGGGGGGGTCATGTGCCGACAAAATCTCGACCCGACAAAATCTCGACTAATAGCAGGGATGGGCGCCGACGACCTCAAAATATTTCGGAACTGGGAATTCGGAATTCCGGGGTTTAAAAATTTTTCGGAAGTCGGAACTCGAAATTGCAAGCCCAAAAATGTCGGTACTCGGAAATCGAAACTCGGAAGTTTTAAAAATTTTTCTTAAATATGTGGCATTGACTTGAATAAATCAATTAACGAATTAAAAACACTAAAACAACAAACATTTAACAATCAAATTCAACAGGTAGCAAGTTCGATTGCAAAACAAAAGTTTTTGAACTTTTTTGATTTTAGGTTCAAAAATTCCTGAAAATAAAAATTTTAGGGCTTTTTGTTGGGGATAGGGTGGGCGGTGCCGATAGGCGCCGCCGAAAACATATTGAATTTTTGACTCATTTTGTTAAGAGATTTGCAACCAAAATTTTGAAAATGCGGTAATTTTTTGAAGTTTTTTGGGAATGGAAAGCGTTACCCGGGGAAAAAATCAAATACGAATTATCGTATCCATATCCGTCCGTTCTCAAAATCTCATATCCGGTATCCGTCCGTATCCGTGACCTTCCAAAATCCCATATCCGGTATCTTCGGATATACAGCAGATATTTCCAGATAAGTGGGTTTTTCATGCCCGTTATCCGTCCGTATCCGGATATATCCGCGGATATCCGCCAGGGTGACCATAATACCTTATTTATCAGGGTTTTCCTGATTTTTGGGTGTTTTCCTGATTTTCCATTGGTGTCTGATTTTACCTGATTTTTCGGAGTTTTCCTTTCGGGGAGTAGAACCCAACATACGTAACAAACAGCTCAACCACTGAGCCATATAGTATTGACAAGGAGCGCTTTACAAAAGATATAAAATTATGGTTTTTTGGCATTGTGTTCAAAATCGGCGAAAATTGTCATTTTGTTTAACAACGAATGGGAAATCGGATCAAAATATTGCGGGACTTTATTATCCAACATATTGAGGCTCGCTTGAATGTGTCAACAAATCTTTCGGCCTACCCATTTGACATATGAGTGTACGGGCCGAAATAAATAGTGTTCGGTCCTTGAGCCGACAAAAGAGTATTGACCGTGTAATAAAGTATTTAGTAAAGGACGATCAATTTAATATATAAAATAATTGAGGGGTCGAAGAGGGGAAGTGATATTCACACCGCAACAGAAGAGTGGCCGAAGTCATTGGGCGGGTGAATGAATACAACACTAATCAATGGGGTGTCTGACCTAACTTATGGGAGGCAGACACAAAAGATAAATGATGTGGGAAATGGGTGGACAAGGGTCAAAGGAGGAAAAGGGTGAGTGATCGTTGGTCACTCAAATCGTTCTCGGGCTTCACCCGAACACCTCCCTTTTGAGTTTGGTTCATCCGGGAGAGAAGCGCACAGGCGATCGGCGCCGGCGGTCTGGGTATCGTCGGGGAAGCGGCCTGGGCGACGGGCTGCGGGGAGCCCTTTGGTCCTCTCCCTCTCCATTCGGTTCATTTCCTTCGGCTATTGGCTCAGGTCCATTCTCTGGATCCTGACCGCCGATTTCATTGTTTTCCCCTGGGATGGGCAGATGGAATGCCTCATTCAAAATGTTCAATGACTGGAGGCCGGTTTCGGTGTGCCGTTCCCGGAGCTGGTTTGCGTGGTAACGCCCCGTCGTTCTTTCGGGAAACCGCACGGTAACCAGGAAAGTTTGGATTATTTCCTTGCTGGGCACTCCCTCCCCTTTCATTTTCCTGAAAGCTCTCTTGAAGGTGTCCACGAACCGCTCCACTTGTCCATTGGACATGGGGTTGTACGGTGCCGAAAATAAATGGGACATTCCATTTTTTTTCGGTGAATTTAGCAAATTCATTGCTGGTAAACTGCGTGCCCTTATCGGACACTAGCGTCTCCGGAATTCCGTGACGTGTGTACAGATAGCGGAGTTGTTCAATTGTCGCCGCCGTGGACTTAGTCGTCATTTCGAATACTTCCGGGTATTTCGAATATGAATCGACGACCAGCAAAAATTCCTTGCCGAAAAATGGTCGGCGTAGTCCACGTGGATTCGTTGCCATGGGCGCGTTGATTTCGGCCATGTGTGTAAATTTGTTTTTACTGGGGCCTTCGCTGCCTGTTGACATGGTGCACAATTGTGCACAAAATCCTCGATTTTCTGGTCCAATTTTGCCCAGAAGACGTACTGCCGGGTTAGTTGTTTCATCCTCTTCATTCCGGGATGGCCCTTGTGAAGCAGTGTCAGGATTTTGGAGTGATGAATTTGTGGGATCACCATTCGATCTCCATACATCAAGCATCCTTTCAAAATTGAAAGGTCGGTTTTTCGTAGGCTAAAAATCGAACTGTTTCCGATTCTTTTGCCACTTGTTTGTCTTCCGGCCAACCCGTTATAATGAGTTTCATCACCCGTTGGATGGTCTCATCTTTTTCTGATGCTGAGACTAAGTCGGCAAATTTGATTGGCAGATTTCCTATCGCTTTGTCCAGAATTGTTTCGATTTCGCTGTCCACGCTGAATGACGTGCGTGAACGTG
>JAIXHY010000130.1:0-16539 GCA_020449905.1 Globodera pallida | reverse complement strand
AGCCAGATGGTTAGAGTAATTTGGACATCAACGCACCCCATCTAAAAAATATTTAAAAAAGAATAAATTTTCATTAATTTAAGCTGACTTTTTTTGGCAGAATAAAAGAGTGTTTTAAAATATTGTTTGGATTCAGTTTTATGTAAGAATTATGTATTAATAATTAGTTATTTTGAAATATTTTAAGTGTTAACTTTGTTAGATGTATTAATTTCAATGTTTAGATTCATTGGCACAAAATTCACGATTCAAACACCGCCCTTACGGCCTTTTCTGCTTATAACAAATAAGGGATTAAATTAAATGCATATTAAACTTATAAATATATGTTCTATTATTACCTAGGCAATAAACTTGTACATTTTAATTTAATAATTTATTTAATTTTGTTTGTTTTTTGTTTTTGTTTTATCAAATAAATTTTAAAGTAAAAATTTAAACTATTTTTTAAGTCCTTGACATGCACTTTATGAAGGCAAATATGTATATCGCGCACCAGACTCGAGGGTAAGAGCAATAACCTTGTTGTCTTTTTCGATCATGCTCTGTAAAGGTAAATCGTCAACGATCGCCTCTATTTATAAGAAAAACGCGACAATGGTCGATGGAGAATTTAGCTGAGCTTTAATAAGCTTAATGAATTTTATCGTTCATTTCGTATTTTATTTTTTGTGTTTTTAAACTTTTAATAAATGATATATGATAATCCTTTTATTTATTTTATTGCTATTGTTTTTCGAATTTAATATGTTGACTGTAATTTAAAACTTTATTATTTTTGTTTTAAAATCAAAAAGTTACAGTAGATATATTTTTTTATGTAACTTGGAAAGGCCCGCTTGATAAAATTTTCAATAAAAGATTTATTTTATTTATTTATATTGGTGATCCGCTCTAAGAGTTTTCAAAGATATTTGTTTCATTTTATATTTAGATGATTTTCTTTGTTTTATATTTTTTTAAAGGTTTTTGTTACCTACGCTGACGTGCATTGAAAATCTCTGTTCACGGTTTGACCCATTATAAAAGTCGTGCATATTTAAAATTTGGAGGATGGTTTTTAGTGCCGCGCTCACGGTTTTTGGGGGCATAATTATTGAAATTTTGGGTTGGTTTATAAAATTTATTAAATGCACTAATTACTTCTAAATGTTAATTGTTTTTTATTACTAGGTATATAAAAAAATGTAAATTATTGTGAAATTTGGTTTTTTTTCTGGATTCATTTAAGCATTAACAATTAATTCTAAAGTTAATTTATTTTTGGTTGTTTTTCAATATTATGTTTTGTTACAAATATTTTGTTAAGTTTTAGGTTTTTATTTTTACATTAGCCACCGGAAACTCATTTCAACGATATTCAAGATTATTTATTTTTGTTTTCATTTCAATTATTTTTAAAAGTTAATGAGCTTTTTATTTACTTTACATTAATTTTTGTTACATTGAATATTTATATTTGTAAATAATAAATGGCGTCCTGTTACATATAGGCACAGGAGGTGGAGGTACTCATCGGTTTGCTTTACGCAGCGTCATCTGTTTACGATCTGTTGTATAATATTTTTTTAGTGGAAATTTATTATTAACAAACTAAATTAATACATTTTTTGCCGAGAATATTAATGAAACATTTTATGGCTATTTCATAAGTACAATTCCTGTTGCGCTGCAGACAATTGGGTAAACGGCGCACCTCGCCTTCTTATAAAGGCTGTCTTCCTTTCTGAAGAAAATCACTTAATTTTAGAATATAATATTGTATGTTTTAATGAATTTCTATAATGATAGTTACCAATAATTTTTTAAATATTAAGAAAAAAATGATGATAATATTTAGGCAACATTAAACAAAAGAAATAAATATAGTCTGCATTAGCTTAACAAACGCAAAACAACATTGAAAAATTAGTTGACTTATTTCGAGTGTTATACGACACCAATTTCGTCAATTTTCAAACTTTGTAAAAAAAATAGTAATTTAATTACTTTACGGCTGTTGTAAATTATGATAATATTAAAAAGAAATTTGTTCATTGAATTATCTATTCCTACGCTAAAAATTGATAAAGTCCAAATAATTCCAAACAAAATAAATAAATCAAATAAAAAAATACCATTTAAATGATACCTTAGCCTAAAACAAATTATTTTGGATAATAAAGGCTAATTTTAAACTTAATAATTTCATTTATTAAAATTTATGAATCTCATTTTGTGAACTTCATTAGCACGTTTTATTTTCTGTTTCGAATCTGAATTTTTTAAAATGTCTAATGCATGACAAAATTTATTTTTAAACTTCATATAAATGATTTTTATTGTTTTCCAACTTTTCATTTATATATACGCGTAATTTTAAATTGGGTTTAAATTTAAATAAATTTAAGTTTATTAGTAGTATTTGTGAATTTTAAGTCTGGATATCTACAGAGTTTGGAAATTTTATTCGAACTCATTTTTGCTGTGGTGTGCGGGTGGTGAATAAGTTAAACTTTGTATAATTAATTATAAATTGTTTTTTCTTTTATTTATTTTACAAAAATTTTGTTTTTTCACTTTATATAATATTTTACATTTATTTTTTTCTTTCCAAAAAATTATTTAGTTTGCCGTCAACACGCAAATTTTATCTATTGAAACTAAATTTGTTTTTGTTTGTATTGTTTTTAAAAGTTTTAATTAAGTTTTAAACTGATTAACATTTAAATTACAGCACCGAATTTTATTTATAAGTTGTAAATAATTCTTTAAAAAAAGCAATTATTTAAAATTTTATTTTTTCTGGTTGCAAACAAATTGTTTCTATTTATTTTTGTTTTTTTTGAATAAATTTCCAAAATTTATTGACATTATTACAGCCGATAATTTTTTAATTTGTTCTTATTTTGAAGATAAGGGAAGCAGGGTTGTGTCGAAACTAAAAAAAAAGTCGAAATCGAAAATCGAAAGGAAAAAAACATCGAAAATCGAAATTTTTTTTTATGTAACTAAAAAAATTATTTTATTAAAATAATTTATTTTAATAAAATATTGTTTGATAAATCGTCATTTTTTGCTTCAGTGGCCCTTCTTAGGCTTAAAGCTTTTGGGTGGGGGGGGGGGGGAGGGGGTCGGCGGTGCCGATAGGCGTCGCCGAGAAAAATATTGAATATTCGACTAATTTGTTAAGGGATTTGCAACCAAAATTTTAAAATGCGGTAATTTTTTGAAGCATTTTAGGAGTGTACTTTTAGGCAAGAAACCTGCAAAATACGCGTCTAAAAAAGCACAAAAAATCATAATTAAATTATTATACTTAGAAATGTAAAATTCCGATTTTAAATAGTCGCGGATTTTAAATGTAAAATAATCATATTTCATAAAATTCAGTTTAAAAAAATAGACAACTAAACTCGTTAAAATAATTAATAATGCTAAATAAAATAACAAAAAAATGAGAGAAAAAGTGACAAAACTTATCAAAAAATGTCAGCAAATAAAGAAAACTATAAAAAAAATGTTTGAATTATGGGAATATTGGGCAAAAATTAATAAACGCAAGAGATTTTTTAAAGAATATAAAAAAAATTACGAACATTATTATTTTCTAGCAGTATTAAATAAACAAAAAAAAAAAATTTTTATTTGCGATTTATTTGGAACTGCAATGTGAAAATATTTCGCGACACATTTTAAATAAAATAAGTGATCAAAAATAAGATCAATCAAATCGATTGAATAAATGTTTTAAATAATTATATTGAGTAAAAATTAGATTACAACTTCAACTAAAAAATATATATTCTTTTGTGAGTCTAATCATTACAAGTTATATATTTTAACACTTTTCTTTTAAGAAGCGTATTCTAGATATTCCCTATTTCCTCTCTATTTTGATTGAATTTTTTCTTATAAGTCAATAATTCACTTTTTTTCTTTAAATTTATACCCATGAAAGCAGAAGAGAGAAAAAATGGAACCGGGAAAACACTGGCTGTGTTCACAAAAAGGCAAAAATTAGGTAAGCAGTGAGATGTACCCTTTGGATTCTAATTTTAATTTTTATTATAAATAACAATAAAGTTGAAATATTCTCCTCAAAATGGTTTGTGGATATGTTTGAGAAGTCTAAATAAGCTATAAAATGGGTATACATTTAATAAGATAGGATTGAAAACACCTACAAATGGCGTCCCGTCATTGTCTTCTTTCGAGAAAACAATGAATGAGTAAAAAAAAAATTGTTTCTCGAGCTTATTGAAGTTTTCTTAGAAATTTTATTTAATTTTTATTTTAATTGGCTTTTAAATTATTAAATTCCTTACTAGCTGCTCTTTTCGTACCATGCCGTTGTCGATTACTGTTATGAATTTTTTTATTAAAATTTTTTTAAAATTTATTGCTATTTTCATCTTTCATAATAAAAATTGGTTGGGAATTCATTTTTCTAATTAAAGACCTTATATAGATAGTGATAAATAATCGGTACAATTTATTAACATAGGTAAATTTAATATTGTTTGAATATTGAAATTAAAAAATTTCAAAACTTTCTTTGATTATTTATTTTTATGACGATATTATTTTTTATTTGAATTTGTCGACCTGGTATTCTTAGCTGGATAGTGTGCTATAAACGCAAACACAGATTTCTTAAATAGACGAATAATGATTAACGTGTAATAAGTTTAAATATTGTACCTTTTATGCAATTGTTAAATTTATCAATGGAAAAAAACAAAATTACTGAAGATTTGTCAAAATTCATATTAATATTAAATGTTTTATGCTGAAAAAACGTGAAAAATTTTAATAGCCATAAACTTTGATTTTAAAATTTTTTTTTATTTCAGTTTATTAAAATGCAAATAACAAAAGTCATTTGTATAAATATATTTTTGCAATTAAAACATTGTTGTTTTTTGAAAATCATTTTTATTTTAGATTTAATGATATAATTTACAAATTTTTAAATTTCTATTTATAAACTCGCCTATTATTTAATGAAAAATGTATATAAAAATATAGTTATAAATTTTAATTGATTTGCTGTTAGAATATAATAAAATGTTCCTCATATTTCAAATTTACTCATTTGCTTTCCACTGCAGCTATAACTTCTTTCAAATTTTATTTAACCATCTTTAATATGTTTTATTTTATATCTATATTTAGAATATTTTTTGTAATTTTATCCTTTTTGTTATTTTAAGGTCTTTAATTTATTGAAGGTTTAGTTTTATATTTAAAGATGTTTAAAATTAAATAGCAAAGGTTTTATTTGCATGTTTACAAGAAAATGGCGGGTTTTTTTGTAATAGCTCACCGACAGTTTTGATATTATATTTAACTTTATGCGTATGCTATTTTAAAGATAGTTCAGATACTCATTTAAAATTAACATTATATATGACTTAATGATATGGATTACCATTATATTTCTATTTTAATTTATTTTTCTACGAATAAATAAGCGACACAGTGCCATTTATTTAAACTTATTTGTATTGTTTCTAAAGTGCTAGTGACAATGAGTAAATAATCGTTTTTGCCCCTTGACATATGTTAAATGGTGATATCGTGTTGTTAAGGCTGGCATAGGTTTTCCACTCATTGAGCATTTAAACAAATGAAGGGGTTGTTTTTTTTTAATTTGCCGATTTTAATATATTTTTATTTAACAAAAGTTGGTATTATCATATCCCATATTGTTTTATGTTTTAGGTTTATCAATTTAAAATCAAACTTATGCTTTGATTTTGTAGACTAAATTTTTGGCATAATTACGATGTTTGGTAATATTTTAGACCAATTATGAATAAACTATCTTACATTTTCATAACATATTTTGTTGATCCCCTATAAATTGCGTATTAACAGGGAATAAAACCTAAAGAATATAAAAATAATATATAAATATCAACTCAACCGCAAGTTATTTTTAAATATGGGCCGCCATACATACAAACAATGAATGATACAGTTTTTCTCATACATTTAAATTATTTTTTTATAATTGCAGCGCCCATTTTTAAGTCCCAGTTTCCTTTAGGTTAATGATGTGTATTTAAGTTAAAAATTAACTCATATTAAGCCATCAAAATCTTCAACGAAAGAAACCCAGAGAAATAACCATTGCTAAATTGCTTTGTTGTGAGCGGTTTTGCATAAGCGCATTTAAATAAAGTAATCAATTTTGTTTTTTGATTTTATAAATTGTACCATTTTATTTGATTTGTTCTTTCTCTCTATACAGTTTCTTTGGCCGAACGTGTAAGTATTTGTAAAATAAAAAATGTGCATCTTATTATTGTTTATATTTTGTTTGCTTACTTATTTATAAGTATTGTTTTGTTAAATTTTTTTATTTTTTTTATTATTCTATTTTCGTTTTTTGTTTTTTTCACAAAAATTTAATTGATTTCTTTTTCATCCACAGTGAAGTATTTTCTGGGCTAATTTTAGTCTACTTCAACATAATTAGATAGATATATAGTTATGACATTTTATTGGACCTTAATGTTTTCGTCGTTCTTTTCTCTTTTATTTAAAATACTATTATATTTTATTTTATTATTGGCTTTTTTTACAAAGGTTTCTTCTTTTTTTTTCTTGAGCAGACTTTTGCCCATATCTTTAATGTTTTGGAATATCCTTATATATTGTATATTTCTTGGTTTAGCGTCTAATTACCTTGCAAGGGGATTGTTTTGTCTGACAATAACTGTAATTAACTTTAATATTAGTTTGTATTATATTTTTGCTTCAATTAAATAAGGCAATATGTTATTAAAATCAAATATCTTTTTAAAAATATTATTGTATTATGATAGGTTATAATATTATTTTACACAACTTCTTATTTAATCACGTTATATGGATTTATGTTAAAGTTGTTGCGTATTTAAAGAATTTGTCAAATCAATGCTCCATTGCTGAGATACAGCCTTATGTCTTTGTTTTTGTCCAATCCTGTTTTTTAATAGAAGAATTTGATGCTTTTGTACAAATAATTGAATTCACTCTTTTTTTACGCATAAGAAAATTGACTAAGTTTATTATTTAATATCAAATTTAATCATTTATTTTACAATTTCTATAGTTTGTTTGTTACTTATAATGTTGTTATTAATAATTTTATGTAAAAATTTTTAGAATATTTTCACTTGCGTCAAAAATAAAATTAAAGCATGTTAGATTGTACTTAATCTATGGATTAGAAAATTATATTTTTAGTCCAATGTTTTTGAATTAGTTATTTTTAGATTTTGTGTTTTTGTTAAATTGAACAAAAAAAAATACATTGGATTATTTTTTTTTAGAATTGCCCATCTTCAATTTGAGGTAAAATTTTAATATTTTTGACGGTTTCAATATATCTGTTAAATAAGAAAAAGTTATTTTTAATTAATGAAAATAATATTATTCAAAAAAACTCCCAGTTAAACACTCGGAAAATTTTATAAAGTAATATTCAAAATGAATAACAAGAGTTTTTTGTTTTTCATCATTGGCTTGATTAATAATTATCAATTGCTTTAATTAAAATCCATATTTCGTTACTTTCCATTTAAAAACAAACATTGGCCAAATTCAATTAAGTATTGTCTATATTTTAAACATTTTTATTAACCAGAGCAGAAGGCCTTCAGAGTATATTATTTAGTCGTGTTTCATCTGTTGCAATAAATGTTAAGAGTCTTAAAGATTTTAATAATTTTTTAGAAGACGAGTTTAAAGCATTACTTCGCTTTAAAACACTCAAATAATTCATTTATTTTGTTTTTTTATAAATTTAAAATTGCTAATTAAGATAATTATTTAATGTTATTACACTTAAGTAGATCACTTATTAAGAGCAACAAAAATTCTACTTGTTAAACTCTAATTTTTTTATCTTGTGCATTGAAATTTTATTTTTTTCTTTATAATTCTAACAAAACATTTGAATCGTTGAGTTATTGGCTACGGTCATCTTCCGTTGCTTGAATTTAACTCTTCTCGCAATTGCTGCAAAATATAAATTTAAAATTTAACAATTCGAAGTTAAAAACTTTGTATTGTTGGCCCCGCTTTTCATACACAAGAAGCATAAAAAGATGACTCCGCCCCCACAAATGCCTGTAATTATTAAATACTTGCAATGAATTTTTATAATTCAACTAATGCAAACTTTTAAGACTATTTTTATTTGTATTTGAAAAATATATATTTATAATACTTCATATATAAGTCATTTTAAGAATATTTAGAGGATTTATACGAAAAAATTGTACCACATTATAATTTATGTTTTGATGTTATTTTGGATTTATTTACTTTATTCGTTTTGTAATTATTTTTTGAGCTTTTGCGAAATTGTATTTTATCCTTCTTGGTTTTAAATTTAGGAGCTTTTTAATAGGAAGCATCACCAACAGCACATTAGCAGACTTATGCATTCCGATAAAACTTTAAATTTCAAGTTTAATGAATATTGTTTTGATCTTATTTTGCTGCTGTTTATAATATTTATATTATTATTTTGAGGATTTTTTATTATTAGGTTGGGTTTAATTTGCACGATCGAAGACACTTCAAAATGTGTTCCGTCTTGGTTTGTCATGCATGAGCGCTCGGTACCCATTCTGGTTCTCGAAATGCCATCTTACGAAGCTTTGGCCTGTTCATGATTTTTTTTGTAAATTCTATGGGCTTTATTAGCATTTTTTATTTTTTTTTAGTTTAGAGTTTTGTTGATACAACTTTTAACCATATTTAAATACAATCAAAAAAATAATTATTTTGCTTATTTATATTAAGGCCATGATTCTTTACTATACCTAAAACTTTAAACTGCAGTAAAAAATGAATTTTTACTAATTAGATTGGAGAAGTTTGCTTTAAGAATGCTTCCAAATTGCTTTAAACAGATCTTACAAAGGGAAGGTCCCCAAGTGCCCGTGGAGTTTCGGGATGAAACTTTGCATACTGATAGATCACCCCCACATTTCTACCACAAAGTGGCATTCATTTTTGCTGCGGACGCCTGGGGAACGAGTTAAAGGCTCTCAAAGTTTTTGAGTTTTCACTTAACGACAAAAGACTTCAAGCACCCAAGTGCTGGTGTGTCCTGGTGGTTGTGTGCTCAATTTCCTTTTTGTCTGTGAAAGTTCGAGTCCTCTTCGATTCAACAATTTTTTTTTTCATTTTTTTTAACTAAATTAAACATAAAAATAATAATCAAACTGCAAAATTTTATTCAAATCAATTTTTAGAATTTTAAAATCCACTTTTCCAGGCATTTTTCAATCATTAAAATAAAATTTTGTGAAAGAATTTTCTTTTCGTAATTGACTGGCAATCTGTGAGAAGTATTATTTTTAAAAATTTTTTCTTGATCTCGTTTTATAGAAAATCCCCACCGAAAAGTCGATTTGACAGTTTGATTATTATTTTTATGTTTAATTTAGTTCAAAAAAAAAAAAAATTGTTGAATCGAAGAGGACTCGAACTTTCACAGACAAAAAGGAAATTCGAGCACACAACCACCAGGACACACCAGCACTTGGGTGCTTGAAGTCTTTTGTCGTTAAGTGAAAACTCAAAAACTTTGAGAGCCTTTAACTCGTTCCCCAGGCGTCCGCAGCAAAAATGAATGCCACTTTGTGGTAGAAATGTGGGGGTGATCTATCAGTATGCAAAGTTTCATCCCGAAACTCCACGGGCACTTGGGGACCTTCCCTTTGTTAGGGTTGTGCTTTAACTGTTGGCAATGGACAAAGGCATTTGATTTGATTCTGTTATTGATTGGGATTAACATAATTTTTTGAATCTCTCATTCATTTTTTATTTTCGTTAATTATAAAGTTATTTTTTATTTATAGGTCCAAATTTTTTCTTTTTAATAGAATTTTTTTATAACTTTTAAACTAGCATTTTTATGTATAATTGTCCGGAGGGTTTTTTGTAAACTATTAAATTCAATTTATACAAGTAAAATCACTCATTGGATTTGAGCGGGCATCATCTATTTTATAAGAAAAATACTATTGAACATAAGTTTACACTCGAAAATGAATTAACCTTTTATATAAACAAAAATTTTATCAAATAAAAAAAAATTAACTAAATAATATCAACCTTAAAAGTTTTAAGTAAAAAAGTTAAAATAAATTGCTTTCTTAGTCTAAAGAATGTCAAAACGTCAAACAAAACGCTGTTCTTAAAATTAATTAATCTGATTTTGCATATTCTCAAGAAATATTAAAACAGAGAGAGCTTTACACACAAACAAAGAGGTACAAAAAATATTAAAAACCACAAAATATTAAGTGCAAAAAAATTATAATGCCAAAATAAAAATAAAAAGAGGAATATTTTATGTATTTATAAAACTTAAAAAGTAATTATATAAAAAATAATTGATTTGTTGAAATTTAAGTTGCTTTTAGCAACAGATAAACTAAATAAATAAAATAATAACTAATTTCCAATGCACTTTAAGGTTTTACGATAAAAATTAGGGATATCAAAAAAGCACCTAAATCTTGTAAGACCAACATAAATATAATAATATCAAAGAAAAGATACGAGATTTTAAACAAAAAAAAATCTATTTTAAATTTCCAATTCAAATTAAATTAACCTATTTTATTAATTTTTATTGCTTAAATTATTGAATTATTCTTGTAAAAAATCGTTGGTTTTAAATTAAATTGTGTTTTTCGGCTTTCTTGCTCAGGGAGCGGCTTTTTTTCATGCGTGGTTCATCCAAAAAATTCCGGATCCTCCCGGCATTTTTACTTTATGACTTATTTATTAAGAGTTTGCTTAGTGTCGAAGATCCGAGACGGATTTATAAATTAAACATAATTTAAAAGTTTTTACACATAAAGAATTGTTTAAAATTAAATTTTTTAGAAAGAGAGCACTCAATTAAATAATTTTTTTATTACATTAAGAAGTCAACCATCAAAAATCTATCTCTTTCAGTAAATAAATTATTTTGTAATAGCCAAATTTTATTTTATTTGTTGGCATTGATCAAAGAGCATTTTAATCACAACTTTTTTTTATATTATATTATCATTAAATGCAAAAATCTTTTGAATTTATATATTTCTATGGTTTACATCGTTTCCTTTTTAAAACTAGTTTTATATTATTTTTGTTTCACTAATTTAATTGTTGGTTTATCATCTTTTCGAGGCGTTTTAATAAAAAAATTTTTAAATTTAAAATGCGCAGGGTAAATATTTTTGAGCCTCATTGGATCTTTCCAACTGTTATATTAAACTGCAATTTTATTTTTATACCAAATCTGGCGATCAATATTAAATATTCAAGTTTATTATCATATTAATTTACAATGCTTTATGCGTTTTATATGGCAAAATTTATGTTATTTACATCCATCAAAACAACATTCTCAGATTATTTTAGTTGATTTTGTCACTACTGCATAATTATTTTTAAAACGTTTCACTTTGCATGAAATGCACATTTTTATAAACCTTCAAGAAAGGTTGTCTAAAATAAAAGTTGGTAAATTTTGAATGAGAGTTAAAAAGTGAATGGCATGAGTCCTTGTGTGTTTATTATTGATTGTGTGTGCCTAAGTTGACACAACCAAATGAAGACTGATGTATTGGTATAATGATGTTTGGGCAATGGCACATAAAAAGCGTAGTTTGCTTTTATCAAAAGATCGCGTCCTTTCTAAGGCGAAAATAAAATTCGATCAATTTTTATATGTTGCGAATAATTTTACCTGCTTTATTTTTTTCTTAAAATATTCAAGTGCTTAACAAAGTAATCAAACGTCTTTTCTATTAAAGATATTAGATTAACTTAACCTGAGTTTTCATTTATTTCTGCAGGTATGCTTTTGTTATATTTTTTTCAAAGGTTTAGTTCCGAATTTTTTAATTTTACTAATTTAATCTAGACAAAAAGTTTATCATAAATTTAAAGAATATTGGTTTCATCTCATTCGATATAAATAATTAAAAAAAAATTATTATTATGAATTCCCGCGGCATGACATCAACTCTATTTAGGTAAACGGGCATTTTATAAGTAAATTGCTCTAAATTTATTGGGCTAATATCCAAAACACACGCTCTAATAAATTTTAATTATTATTCAACATAACAAATGTAATTGAAACAAAACAAATTTTAAAAACAATAAACCTACAATCTATTTTTGATTCAATATTATTTATTAGATAATTCAAATTTTCGTATTTATGAAAATGCCAATTTGACTTTGAATTCATAGTTTTTAAATTTTTGATTAATAGAATTCCAATGTGCAGGTTCTGGAAGATTTAATCGTTTATTTTATTTGTTGCTCAATTGATATATTGTTTTTGGAAATTGAGCGAATTTTTCTGCAATTATGACACAAAATAATTAAAATCATTCAACTTCAAGCTTAATTCAAATTAGGCAGGCTTCTTACCACGGCACTACCATTGATTGTTTAAAATAAATGCTCTTAATACATATGCAAAAGGTAGCAAACCAAACCCTTAGGAAAAAATATATTTTCAAAAAACTAAAATTTTCTTTAATTACTCATTACTTTTTTTATATAATTGTTTCAAAAGTTTGTTAAAAAGTTTACAATTGATAAATAAATTATAAGTCCTTTGTTTAATGCAATTAAATTCATGTCTGATAATTACTTTAAACATAGATTATGATATTAATAAAAATTAGT
The DNA here is from genome assembly GCA_020449905.1 of Globodera pallida. NCBI lineage: Eukaryota > Metazoa > Nematoda > Chromadorea > Rhabditida > Heteroderidae > Globodera > Globodera pallida. The sequence goes on along the minus strand of JAIXHY010000130.1, from coordinate 3,849 downwards.
TTTTGCATCGCCTTTTGTATAAGGCACATAAAAAAATTGCAGGCATATTTGTGCTTGATGTTAAAGATAATTTTTTTTTTGCTCTTTTTAATGCTTTTAATCACTTTATTTTTTTATTTATTTTTTTATCTGCATTTAATAATCATAGATTTAATTCTGCATTATTATTTATATATGGTTATTTTATTTTTGCTTCTTTTTTTTTTTTTGTTAAGCATTGTTTACCTACAAAATCATAAGTTTAAATGATTTTTTTGTTGGGATATTTTTCATATCTTTATTTTTTAGCTAAATTTGTCAAATTTGTTTAAATTTTTTTCTATAACTTATAGTTTTTATATTATATTTTGAATTAAATATTGTTACGATTCAAAAACACAGTTCTCATTCTAGCGGTTATAAGCTGCCGCTTAAATATCGCGGTGCTTATTGACATATACTGTCCCTCAATCAGCCTTCAAATAAAAAATTAAAATAACAACATATTTTATTGTGCTTAATTATATTACTATTGTTCTTTCAGATTTTATATATTTATTTAATACATTGTAATAAAAAAAAAATTTTGATGAAAAGGTTCGGTGTTAGAAGTCGCGGGTTAGCAACCCAGCCGACTTTAATCCATACTTACATTTAAATAACATGATAAAATGTCCGGATGATCGGCGGTCCTCCTTTCATTTTCATCGCTATGCCATCTCTTTCTCGGACGACAATATATTTTTTTGTTTATTTAACATAAATTTTAAATTTCCAGACTTTTTTCCTTCAAAATTCAACTTTTTCCGCTCAGATCAGAATTCTATCATAATAAGCAAAGTTTAACAAAAAATGGCAAATTTCAACTTATACAAATTTTAAATTATTTTATGCTTAAGTCCAGTTTTTTTAATCAGATAATTAAGAAAGAATTGCTATTTTTCTTAGTTTTCATGTATTTTAAAATAAAACTTCTGATTATTTTTAATTCTGTAACATTATAACAGCTTTAAAGAAATTCAATTTTCAAATAAATTTGAAGTTAAGCTTGAAAAATGTTAATCAAAATGTTTACATGAATTATTTTACTTTTATTAACACATTTAAATGATGATGCGGCAGATGCGCAAAAATTGTTTTGCAAATACACTTCCAAAGCAAAATCGCACTACATTTGGACAGCTCTAAGCTATAAGCAAGTAAAACATGTTTTTTGTTAACAAAAAACTATTAAATATAAAGATAAAATTTTATTAGAAATAGTGAAAAATCCTTAAAACTAAATTAAAAAGTTATTATTAAATCGTATTATATTCCAAAAATGCAATATGATAATACGATATGTAAAGCCACATTTTACAATGAGTGCTGTGCATTTAACATACTAGATAATAAATAGGGTAGGATTTTTAGATTCGAAAATCTCGAAATAAACGCTTAAAATAGGTGAGAAAAAGTGCCAAAATAGACTTCAGAAATTTGGTTCATAAGCAAAAATAGGTCGAAAAAAAAGTTTTATAAAAAAACACCAAAAGCATAAAAAATTGTTTTTTGCATGTAGCGGCGCTTTTTTTTTGCAGAAAAGACTTCCATGACTAAAAAGGATTAAGTGTGAAATTTAAACATTTATCGTTAATTTACTAATACCGTTATTTTTGAAAAGTGGGCCCTTCATGTTATGATGTCTATAGTTAAGCCGTAATGTTTAGGTGCTTCATTTTCCTTGAATCGGTGTTGAGCTCGTTGTCAAGAGCCGTTATTTCCTAGAGCCGTCAATAGCAATCCTAATTGTTGTAAAAATTGTTGTCACTTTTCTTTTTATGTTGTTAATTTATGCTCATTCTATATTATTAAATAAGTTGAACAATAAGCAAATCCGGTTCATTTTTTTACTTTAAAATATGTTGAATTTGGCTCTCTTGAATATTTACTTTCTTTGCCACGAGCGCTGGGACAATTACAATATGTTCCAAGCAGAAATTGAAAAGAGCACTTTATTTAATTTATTAGGATGAAATTTGTTCAGTTTTGTAAGTTGTTTCAATGTTTTTGCTTTGATCGAGGCTAACAACAAAACACCCAACCAAATGAGTCGGTGCTGCTTCTTTGACTCGCGACAAACTTAAATTTATTATAAAAGTTGCATGCAAGAAAATAATTCCCTTAAGATTTGAAAAGAATAACATTAAGGTCACATTATCTTATTAATGAAATTAGTTATATTTTCGCGTTTTACATTTAAATAATTTTTTTTTTGATTTTTTGAATCCCTTGTCTATATACGATTCTTTGGAAATCTTACGCTTTTGAATATTTTAATACCAACATTTAAATTTGTTGCCGCTTTTGCACTAATTGGCGAATTGATAATGTAATCAATGGTTAAATGCATTTATTACGCTCTTGTCTTGCTTTGCTGTAAAAGCTTTTTTGGAAAGTCGTGCCTTTTTTGTTGCGCTTTTGCATTGCGGTTTGCACAAAATTATTTTTAATTTTTAAAATTATATTGTTTGTACGATAAAGGGGATAAATTAAGGAATCGGGCCGTAGTTTTGCATTATAAATTAAAAACAATTATTTGTTTGGATATGGAGGGGTATGTACCGCATTTATTTTTAATTATTTCTAAAAAATTCATAGACAATATAAAGTTTGCTACATCTTGTTACATTTTATAAATTTTGTTTAAACAATAATAGTTATAAAGATAATTTCAAAGAGTATATATGGTTAAATAAAATTATGTAAAATCAATTTAAAAATAAATAATATAAAGTTTTTTCTGAATTCATCTTATTATTAAAAACGCAACATAAATTTCTTTATATAACGCTTTCGATTCTTGATTATTTCATCTTTGCCCAATTAATTAAATAAAATGCAGAATTTCACTGACTTATAAAATGCATCAAGAAGTATGCAAAAAAGATGAGAGACAGACATATTTGAAAAATAGTTATACCTAAATTAAACATTGTTAAAACCTTTAATTTTTTAAATTCTCATATAGCAGCAATTATAAAAATTGCGCATGTTTTTTGTAATGCAGCGTTTTTGTATTGATATTTTTAACATTTTGTTAAACTATATAACATAAAACGGTATAAAAATGTGTTTATTTAAATTAAATTAAAAATAATTACTAAAAAAATTAAAACAATTTAAAATTCCATATAGGAAATTTATTATTTATAAACCTCTAAATGTAGAAAGATATATTAGCTTATATCTATGTCTAAGTCTAATTTCCCTTTTTTCCAGCAACCTGATGCCATGGACTGTGGTCAGGGCTGGACGTCACCGGCCCCTAAGTCCCCGTCATCCGTCACACGGAATTTTTTTGAAATGCCAGTGACGGCGTCAACGTCATCCGTCATGACGGCGCTAAAAAAGGCCGTAATTGGCGTAATCGGCGTCAACGTCAACGTCACTGGTTAAAAAAAATTTGTAATTTTCAAAAATCCAATTTTTTTTAAATTAACATTTTTTTTATTGATTCTTAACACAAAAATCAGTCAATTTTGGGCATTTTTATTTCCACAATTTTGAGCTATAAACAATAAAAAGTGGAGTACATGTGGAAAACAATAGCGAAATGCAACCAAAAATATTATTTTTACTTAAATTATGCTTGACTTTTTAACAAAAAAGATTGTTTCGCTACATTCTTTTTTACACTAGTGACGCCAAAATTACGCAAAAATGCCAGTGACGGCGTCAACGTCATCCGTCATGACGGCGCTCAAAAAGGCCGTAATTGGCGTAATCGGCGTCAACGTCAACGTCATGACGTCCAGCCCTGATACGCAGTCTTCAGTAAAGTTTTACAAATGCGAGGGAGCGGTGCTGAAAAATTTAAGTCCTTTTGCT
>JAIXHY010000129.1:0-17023 GCA_020449905.1 Globodera pallida | reverse complement strand
TCTAACCAAAGTATCAGTTCCAATTTTCATAATTTTCACAATGTCCTTGTCACTAATTTTAGGATTTTGATCTTTAATTTCATAATAATGTTTCATCAATTCCTTTTGTTCGCTGCTGTAGGAGTGTTTATTTGATGCTGTAAAAGAATTTTAATTAATATAAATAATAAATAAATAAATTTGGGCTTAAAATACTCACTGGATTGGCCAAGTTCACTTTTCCACTTGTAAATTGTTGCAAAACAGGGGCCCAACTCTTTTGCGACAGTTTCATCAATTTCGTGATCATAAGAGTTTTTGAAACCGTACCGTTTTAACTCGGCTTTTCTCTGATCAAATTTCTCTACCAAATTTTTTCGCTCATTTTTTGCAGTCTTAAACTTATGCATTTTTCGACATAAGCCAAATCCTTTTTTCCATTCATATATTTTTTTGCGATTTACTTTTAAATGTTTAGCAATTTTCTGATCAATTTGGTCCCATTCTTTTTTCGAATATTTTCCTTTTTGCTTAAATTCGTCTTTTATTGCGTGGAATTCGTCGATAATTTTACGTTTACGCTCATCTTCTGCATTATTTTTGTTTGAAGAAACTTCGTTCTGTTCGTCACCATTTTTGGCATTACCAGAGTGATCAGACTCTGTGAGAGGAGGATTCTGATCAGTTGAATTGGGTGCAATTTGTCCAGAGTGATCAGACTCTGTGAGAGGAGGATTCTGATCAGTTAAATTGGGTTCAATTTGTCCAATTTGGGTGTTCTGCCGGTCGATTTGGTGATGGACATTTTGTCCAAAGTTTGTTGGCGCCGGCGTTTTCAAATCTTCGGCTTCACCTTTATCCCACCAGCCTTCTCCGAATATTTCATCAAATGTTTTGAGTGACAATTCTTCCAATTTTACTTTTACGGATTCGGCTTTTTGCAGTGAATTTGTTGCAAATAATGACACAAAAATTAAAATCCAAAAATATTCCATTTTATTTTTGCAAAATAATCTGAATTAGGGACATTTATATGAAATTCAAATTAATTTAATAATTTAAACGAAAATTTGATAAGTTATCAGTTGGCATGAAAAATGCTCACTACGGGCTCAGACAAGTTGTTTACCTTTTCGCGTTTAAAAAGGAAAAGAAATATTCTTTTAAAAACGTAAATTTTAAAGAATAATAAATTTCAAAAATTTTTACAAATATATTATTAATAAATATTATTAGCCTTGCCAAAAAATGTTTAGAAACAATAAATTACAGTCCTTAAATGAAATGGGCATTCATATAAATCATATTTTTAATAATTATTTCACCTGAATCAATTTTCCCCTTTTGAACCGGGACCAAATCAATATTCCAGACATTTCGTAAATATTTTTCCTAAACCTTTTGAACGGGGACCAAATTAATATTCCTGACGTCTCTTAAATACAAATAAAAAATATTTTGAATAATTTAAAAACATTTGAAAATGCAATATCCGTTTTTTACAAATCATTGGACCAATCATTCAAATATACTCGGTTCTCAATTTCTCGAACATTTAAGCCGTCATTCTCTTCCACAGAATGTCCATCGACAAAATTTGCACCCACTCCCGTCTGTCCCGAAAGGAATCGGGTTCTTTTACCACCCACATTGGCAATTCACGGAATTCTTAAAAAAAAATTCCACCCAGCCTAACCGTGTTGGCCTGCTTTTCCTGCTTTTATCTATCCGCATTTGTCTTCATCCATGTCTGATGCTTATTGAACCTTTCCACATGCCCGAACTTATTACATCTTGGCATGTCGTTTAAATCAGAACAACTAAAATATACTTAAATTTTGCGTTTTCTAGACCATTTCGAAGTAGATGGTTTAAATTTTACGAAAAATGTACCTTTGTTCAATTTAAAGTTAAAAATGTAAATAAAGAATTATAATAAAAATAATCTGCATTTTTTTTAATTTTTGCGTGCGACGCATTTGTACTAATGCTTGGTAACTTAAATAATCCCAATTTGCATTGAAATGTTTTTAAGTTTTGCCTGCTTACATTTGCTTTTTCTCAACCAATTGTTTAAATATTTTACATTCAAAAGAAAATCGACTTAGACCCAATTTATACGGGCTCGGTTCAGTTTTCTTCGCCTTTCAGTGCTGGGCGGAGCTCGGCTCACTTCCCGAAGCCGAAAATCAAAATCGAAGCTCAATTTTTTTCGCGCACAAAGTTTGAAACCGAAGGCCTTTTATTTGAAATAGATCAGTTTTAAAAAACTTTTTAGGAATGGGAGTGGTCCGAAAAATTTTGAATATAATTAATGAGCTTGTTATGAGATTTGGTCCAAAAATAATGAAACAACCCGCACATTTTTTATTAAATCGTGTTCAACACGCCTTATATTTTCGGTAAGCAACAGTGGAAACAAATTGGATTCGATGCTTTAGAAGCTGAAATCTCACTTTTTCTCCAGACAAAATTTAAAATATATTTTAAAATATTTGGCTATTAAAAATCGATCACCATTTTTATAAAATGATAAATTAGTAGGAATATTTATGAGATGTCAGGAAATTTATTGATTCGGGTTGGATAATTATTAAAGAATAAGATTTATATGAATGCCCAATTCAAGTGAGGGCTGCCATTTATTGTTTATACATTTTTTGTCAAAGCTAATAATATTTATTAATATTTGTTTTGAATTTCTTTTATTCTCAAAATTTAAATTTTTAAGAGACCAGTTCTTAATATATCGATTTTCTATTCATATAAATGCCTCTAAATTCAGAGGTTATTTTGCCAAAATAAAATGGACGAGTTTTGGAATTTAATTTTGGTTTTACTCTTTGCAACAAATTCACTGGACAAAGCCGAATCCGTACAATTGGAGGAATTGGAGGAATTGCCACTCCAAACATTTGACGAATTATTCGTAGAAGAATGGTGGGATAAAGATGAAGCCGATCATTTGAAAACGCCGCCAACAAACTTTGGACAAAATGTCCATCACCAAATCGACCGGCAGAACACCCAAATTGGACAAATTGAACCCAATTCAACTGATCAGAATCCTCCTCTCACAAAGTCTGATCACTCTGGACAAATTGAACCCAATTCAACTGATCAGAATCCTCCTCTCACAGAGTATGATCACTCTGAAAATGCCAAAAATGGCGAAGAACAGAACGAAATAATGAAAGAAATTACTTCAAGCAAAAATATTGCTGAAGATGAGCAAAAACGTAAAATTATCGACGAATTCCTCGCAATAAAATACGGATTTAAGCAAAAAAGAAAATATTCAACAAAAGAATGGATTCAAATTGAACTTAAAATTGCTAAACATTTAAAAGTCAATCGCACAAAAATATATGAATGGAAAAATGAATTTGGCTTAAGTCGAAAAATGTTCAATGAAAAAGAACACCACAAACATTTGGTAGAGAAATTTGATCAGAAAAAAGCCGAGTTAAAGCGGGCCGGACTCAAAAACTCTTATCCCAATCAAATAAATGAAACAGCCGCAAAAGTGTTGGGCCTCAGTTTTACAACAATTTACGCTTGGAAACGTGGACTTGGCCAAACCGGTGAGTATTTGGAGCCCAATTTTATTATTATTCATATTAACTAATTTTTTTTACAGCTCCAAATAAACACTCCCATAGCGAACAAAAGGAAATGATGAAACTTTATTATAAAATTAAAGACAAAAACCCTAAAATTGGTGACGGAAACATTGCCAAAATGTTGAAAATTGGAAGCGCCACTTTGGTTAGATGGAAAAAGCAATTTCATGCAAATTCTGTCGATGGGCATTTTGTGGAATAGAATTTTGGGCCAATTATTCAGGAAATTGGGAATTCGGAGTTGAATGAATAGGTTCAATGATTTGGGAAAAAACGATCGGGCAATGATTTTAATTTAAAAAGAATCTTTGTACCAAAAATCGTTTAATAAGGATTCGATCATATTGCTTTATTTGTTGTAATTTCGTGCTTTTTGAACAATTTTGAGTAAAATATTATGTTTCTTTATGCGAATATTTCAAATTTTGAAAGTGGTGGGGGGGATTCGTACGTGGACATTCCGTCTCACGATGATTTATTTTGCCACCGAGTGAACCTTTTCACCGGTGGGCAATATAAAAGAAGGGGAAAAATGAGTTTCTACACCACCCTAATAATCATTTCCCATCCATTCCTTTCAATGCCCATCTCCTTACGCCGTAATTTGTGGGATTTGCGTTCTCCCAGCTCCGAGTCTCGCTCCTCCTCTGAGGAGGAATACGGAGGGGAAATAGAAATGCAAATCGGACCAATGAATGGGCGAATTCGCCGACCCGATCTTCCGATGCGGAGAGAAGGGCATAACCCTTTCCAATGGGGAGAGGAGGAACCTCTCCCTCCACCGGAAAGAATTGCCGCCTCTCCCGAAAGGGAAGACGGTAGGGGACTCCATCGGGAAAGTCCTCCTCAAATGTTGGAAAGGGACCCCCCGGCCGATCGCCCCCTCCGAGGAAGAGAAAGGTTGTCCAATTGGATCAGCCACCGCGGAGGGGACCGGTGGTACGAAGACCGCCGAGTCCGCCGCATGATTGAGAGGGAATTGCGGGAATTGATTGCGGGCGGCGCCACTCTGTGGACCACCCACCTCTCACCTCAAAATCGATTGGTGGAATTTGACGGCCTCACCCTGGAAGGATCGTCAATTGCGGAAGTCCGTCCGGGACTTTCCGTCTGGCGGTACTTCCAGGGTAGAAGGATCGGAGTCGATCCCCTAAGTCCGTGTGTAAGGGAGTATGGGGGGTACAGCCAAAGGAGGGTCCGCCTCCACGCAAACCTTTACCCTTTGGACGTATTGGAAATACGTTTTCTTCCCCATCAAATTGGGGAAGAATTTGGGCAAATGCCCCCTCAAGCCCCCCGACATTTTCGGTTGGGGCCAATTGCCAGAGCATTCTTATTTTTGTTCTTCATTTCTTCTTCAGAAATGGGAGGATCAGCCTTTCCTCTCTCCCTGGGGGATGAATCAATGGCCGGAGCATATGCCCGACCTTTTGAAACCGACGGCAGTATTTTTCTGCCCATGCCGAAAGGGGAGGTGGACTGTTTTTTGGGGAAGGCGAGGGATGATTCAGTGAATCATCCGAAGAGGGCTCCTTATTCAATACTTAAGCCGCCCCTCCATGGGGGGCAATCACTTCTTTCAATGTCCTCATCTTCCTCCCGAGAAGCATCCCCTTCCCCAAAAAATAATTTCCCCCTCTGCCAGCAAAACGTCATTGAACGAAACCCGGAAATGGAAAATATGGTATGTCCCTCGGGGGAGGGGGAAGAGGAAATCATGAGTGGAGGAGTCTCAAACTCCTCTCTATCCCACACTACCGCCATCGACTTAACCTTCGATCCGAAAGGGGCGTCGGTGGCGGACTTTGTCCACTTGGAAGCTAAGGAGGAGCGCAGGCGTCCTCCCCGACCCCCCACTTGTGGGGATTGTCGGGGACAAGGCCATCGAAAAGGGGCAAAAATTTGCCCCCGTTACCTCCCAATGAAAAAGATAGAGGTTTTGGTGGAATCCATTCGAGGAAAAATCAAGCCTCCATCACCTTCCCCACTCATTTCAGTTCCTCCTCCCAAAACAAAAAGAGGAGGAAAACCCGTTATTTTGCAGGAAAAGGCCTGCCAAAAACCAACGGCACCGCAACGGGTAGGGAGAGGCAAAAACTTGTCTCCCCTGTCAAAAATCTTGGGTCCGGATCGTCTGGACCCAAATCCGTCTGGTTCGTCCAGCGGTCCAGTGGTGTGTTCATCAGCTGGACCGCCCGCTGCCCCTGCAAGTGCCGCCTCAGTCGTTGCCGCACTAAAGTCATTTGAGGACTTTGGAGGCGGTTCTAGCGGGGCAGCGCCGACTCGAGAGCGCCTGTTTGCGCTCCATACAACGCTTTCCCCCCCGCCCTTTTTGACGGGGGGAAATGCTCAGCCATTGGGCGGTTGGCCAGGGCCGAGTGGACCCGTGCCACTGTTCGGGCAGGGGACGTCGTCCGCCCGCCATCCGAGCAAGAAGCGACGACACAGAAGTCCATCCTCCTCTTCGTCATCGTCGTCGGCGAGCTCAGAACCGCGGAGGAAGAAGCACCGGAAGAGAAAGCACTGAAGGCCGTGCACTCTGGCCGCCGGGAGTTTCTGTCGCCGAACGACAGAATTTCAAAGAAATTCCATAGGGGAAATAACGGACAAATCAATATTTCATTTCCTCCCTTTTCGCCCGCCTCAAAACCGTTCGCGTGCATTTAAAAAGATGTTTTTTGGTCCCTTTTTGGCCCCGCCCATCCAAAGCTTTTCTTTAAAAAGCCCTTTTTTGAGCCCATTCTTCACCATTCATTCGGACTTTCCATTTAACCATTCAATTCCATTTCCACCATTTTTTCCACAATTCGGATATTTCTTTCAAATTCGCTTTGAAATAAATCTGTCGCTTTTCAGCGAAGTGTTAGTCGATTGTTTGGTCCCGAGAAGAATTCTCGGTTAAAATTCGGAAGGGTTCAACCCTCCCTCAAAACCAATCTCCCCCCTTTCCACTCCTCAGGTCTTCCTCCGAGAAAAGTGTTCTCGGTCCGAGAAAGTCTCGGTCGATCCTTTCTGAGAAGGATCCAAAAACCCCCGATTTATTTTGAGGCAATTTCCGCCACACTACTTCCATTTTAGCATTGGGCATGCTCAAAATTATAATGATCTGATCAATCAGTCCTCCATCAACGTCACCACTACTGATCGGATCGAGCTAATCCATTCAATTCTTCCTTCCAAAATCCACGTAACGAAGAGTGCATTTTGCGTGAATTGAACGACAACGAGATTAGTGTGCGGCAATGGCCTCGATACGATATTTCGATAAAATATCGAATCAATAGCATTTTTCCGATACGATATTCGATACGATATTTCGATATAAATATCGCGATATTTTTATCGAAATATCGTATCGTGCCGCACACTAAACGAGATGGATGTTAATGAGCGAATGCTTACGTACCCGGCAAAAGTGACCGACCGTTCACGACATCCAATCAGGGAGGCCAGAATGCCCTTTTTTAATGGCAAATGCCATTATTTTGAAAATTTGCCATTACATTTGCCATTTCTCCACACTTGCCATTATTTTGCCATTTCTTGGAACTTTGGGGAAAATTTTCATTTTCTGAGGGGAAAATAAGAATTTTCCGAAAATAGTTGGTACAATTTGAATATAATTGCTTTATTTGGCGTTCTATTTGTTATTTTTATGCTTCAGCGTAATATAGGTAAACAATCTTCTTCCAAAATTGACAACTTATGTGCTTTTAATTTTAAAAATCACCTTCAGAGTCATTTTCAAATGTTTAATTGGCTTAAAAATAAAAGAGCATCAGCGGAAGATATTGAAGGTACCAGTTCGGCTGCAATAGATGAAGCAGAAGCGGAAGAAATTTCATCGGATTCAAATGAGGATGAAGAATTTGGAGGAGAGGTGAGTGACTTTCAAGTAAAACTGTCGATTTAAATTTAATTTAAGCGAAATTTAGGTTGGATGTCTCTCATTTGCAACGCAGAAGCTCAAACGTCGAAAAGTCTCACACGATAAAGCAGTTTCTCGAACCAACATTTCCGGTGGTTTATCGAAATGGCGCCAGTGCTACAGCGACAAATACGCCTTTGTTGAAAAATCGGGAAAAGGAACCGACTATTTCTACTGCCGCGCTTGCGACTTGAATAAAAAATTCGCAAAATTGGGTGAACGAGCGATCAGCGTCCACGTTACAAGCAACAAACATTGCGATAGCGTCAGATCACTCTGCAAACTTCGGTGGGGTCACGAGGAAGGGGACAAACAACGTTTACGCAATTCTCCAAAAAGGTCTTAATCTTTCCCAAATATGAATGAACCATATTTTTAAGAGTTTTCACGAACATTTTACGGAATCGGTTGTGTCTCACATATTCTTCACAATTCGGCGAGATTTTCCACTTCAAAATGCTCTTATGACATTGAATCTTTTGCAACTTCAATCGTCTCACATTTTTCAAACCATTTGGGGCGTTGGCAAATATTCTGCGATTTAGCCGAATCATTTAATGTGCGTGCGCAATTTTTGTTTATTTTCTAAATTGTTTTTAGCTTCCATCCAAAAGATTTCCGAGTCATTTGTCCGTGCGATGGTTGACATTAGGGAGACTTTGTTCAACAATTGTGAAACAGTGGCCAGTCATTGAGGCTTATTTCCGATCAATTGAAGATGCACCCAAAAAGTTGGCAACCATTTTTGCAGAAGACAATCATGAAAAGAGTTCGGAGTACAAATGCCTGCTCCAGTTCGCTTCCTTTTCACTGGAACAATTTAATGCAGCAAATTCTGCAACTCAGGTGTTTTTTTTGATTATTTAATATCTAAAAAAGTAATTCAGGCACAATCGTTGACAATTTTTGAGCTAGACAAAAACATTGCAAAGTTTCGTCGTCGTTTTCAATCATATTTTGATGAGCCGTTTTTCGGCGCTGAAACAATGGATACTTTGGTCGAAATGGACGAAAATGGACTCAGCTTAATCTCTGGGCGATTGAAGGAGTCTTTTAAGGTCTTTTCTCGAAAATTTGATAATTAAGAACTCATATTTAAGAAATTTTACTTGGATTCGCTCGGTTATCTTGACAAATGGCTTGGATTTTTGGCGGAATATGAAGATTTTGGCTGGATTGCATTCGAAGAAATCAGTTTTGACAAAGTTTCCAGCGTTTTCAAAAAGTTTTGCACGGATGCACCGGACGAGCTGGACAACCTGTTTGACGAGGTGGTAGAATTAAAGGAAGTGGTCAGAGAATTGGAAGCAACGGAGGGGTTTTCCAAAAAGAATTTGGAGAAGAAATGGGGTGAGGTGCTGAAGGACAAGAATCTCAAACACATCAAAACATTGGTGTCAATTTTTCTTTCAATATTTCCTTCAAATGCATTCTGCGAGTCCGTCTTTTCGGTTGTAAATCATATTTGGACCGATCAATCCAATCAATTTTCCCCGGAAACGGTTAATGCTTTTGTTTGTGTCAAACTGAACTCTGATCTGGATTGTATCTCAGCGCATGATTTTTTTCTGTTGCAAAATGACCTCTTGAACAAGGCAAAAGCTAATGAGAAGTACAGTTACTCGCAATAAATCAGATTTTTTTGTTTTTCTATGCCTTTTGCAAAAAAACGGATGCCATTACAATGCCATTTTTTGGAACCCTTGATGCCATTACAATGCCATTTCTTAGAAGCTGTTTGCCATTTTTTCACGAAAGTGATCTGGCCTCCCTGCATCCAATACATTACGGTACAACTAAGAGGTGCTAAAAAATGCTGTAAAATTAAAAATATATTCTTTTTTGGCTTAAGTCAAAAATAATAAAATTATTCTGGCCAATGGTACTGCCGTGGTAATGAGTTGCGTGCCAGAAACGAACTGGGACAATAAAAGATAGAAGCCGTTTATTAAAAAATTTTGATTTTTTACACATATTGTTTAAAAATTAAGCGTGCTTATAAAAATTTTATGACTCCGCCAGTGAAGAAATTGCTAAAATTTTTATAAACAGGCGTCCTCCCCGACCCCCCACTTGTGGGGATTGTCGGGGACAAGGCCATCGAAAAGGGGCAAAAATTTGCCCCCGTTACCTCCCAATGAAAAAGATAGAGGTTTTGGTGGAATCCATTCGAGGAAAAATCAAGCCTCCATCACCTTCCCCACTCATTTCAGTTCCTCCTCCCAAAACAAAAAGAGGAGGAAAACCCGTTATTTTGCAGGAAAAGGCCTGCCAAAAACCAACGGCACCGCAACGGGTAGGGAGAGGCAAAAACTTGTCTCCCCTGTCAAAAATCTTGGGTCCGGATCGTCTGGACCCAAATCCGTCTGGTTCGTCCAGCGGTCCAGTGGTGTGTTCATCAGCTGGACCGCCCGCTGCCCCTGCAAGTGCCGCCTCAGTCGTTGCCGCACTAAAGTCATTTGAAGGGACTTTGGAGGCGGTTCTAGCGGGGCAGCGCCGACTCGAGAGCGCCTGTTTGCGCTCCATACAACGCTTTCCCCCCCCGCCCTTTTTGACGGGGGGAAATGCTCAGCCATTGGGCGGTTGGCCAGGGCCGAGTGGACCCGTGCCACTGTTCGGGCAGGGGACGTCGTCCGCCCGCCATCCGAGCAAGAAGCGACGACACAGAAGTCCATCCTCCTCTTCGTCATCGTCGTCGGCGAGCTCAGAACCGCGGAGGAAGAAGCACCGGAAGAGAAAGCACTGAAGGCCGTGCACTCTGGCCGCCGGGAGTTTCTGTCGCCGAACGACAGAATTTCAAAGAAATTCCATAGGGGAAATAACGGACAAATCAATATTTCATTTCCTCCCTTTTCGCCCGCCTCAAAACCGTTCGCGTGCATTTAAAAAGATGTTTTTTGGTCCCTTTTTGGCCCCGCCCATCCAAAGCTTTTCTTTAAAAAGCCCTTTTTTGAGCCCATTCTTCACCATTCATTCGGACTTTCCATTTAACCATTCAATTCCATTTCCACCATTTTTTCCACAATTCGGATATTTCTTTCAAATTCGCTTTGAAATAAATCTGTCGCTTTTCAGCGAAGTGTTAGTCGATTGTTTGGTCCCGAGAAGAATTCTCGGTTAAAATTCGGAAGGGTTCAACCCTCCCTCAAAACCAATCTCCCCCCTTTCCACTCCTCAGGTCTTCCTCCGAGAAAAGTGTTCTCGGTCCGAGAAAGTCTCGGTCGATCCTTTCTGAGAAGGATCCAAAAACCCCCGATTTATTTTGAGGCAATTTCCGCCACACTACTTCCATTTTAGCATTGGGCATGCTCAAAATTATAATGATCTGATCAATCAGTCCTCCATCAACGTCACCACTACTGATCGGATCGAGCTAATCCATTCAATTCTTCCTTCCAAAATCCACGTAACGAAGAGTGCATTTTGCGTGAATTGAACGACAACGAGATTAGTGTGCGGCAATGGCCTCGATACGATATTTCGATAAAATATCGAATCAATAGCATTTTTCCGATACGATATTCGATACGATATTTCGATATAAATATCGCGATATTTTTATCGAAATATCGTATCGTGCCGCACACTAAACGAGATGGATGTTAATGAGCGAATGCTTACGTACCCGGCAAAAGTGACCGACCGTTCACGACATCCAATCAGGGAGGCCAGAATGCCCTTTTTTAATGGCAAATGCCATTATTTTGAAAATTTGCCATTACATTTGCCATTTCTCCACACTTGCCATTATTTTGCCATTTCTTGGAACTTTGGGGAAAATTTTCATTTTCTGAGGGGAAAATAAGAATTTTCCGAAAATAGTTGGTACAATTTGAATATAATTGCTTTATTTGGCGTTCTATTTGTTATTTTTATGCTTCAGCGTAATATAGGTAAACAATCTTCTTCCAAAATTGACAACTTATGTGCTTTTAATTTTAAAAATCACCTTCAGAGTCATTTTCAAATGTTTAATTGGCTTAAAAATAAAAGAGCATCAGCGGAAGATATTGAAGGTACCAGTTCGGCTGCAATAGATGAAGCAGAAGCGGAAGAAATTTCATCGGATTCAAATGAGGATGAAGAATTTGGAGGAGAGGTGAGTGACTTTCAAGTAAAACTGTCGATTTAAATTTAATTTAAGCGAAATTTAGGTTGGATGTCTCTCATTTGCAACGCAGAAGCTCAAACGTCGAAAAGTCTCACACGATAAAGCAGTTTCTCGAACCAACATTTCCGGTGGTTTATCGAAATGGCGCCAGTGCTACAGCGACAAATACGCCTTTGTTGAAAAATCGGGAAAAGGAACCGACTATTTCTACTGCCGCGCTTGCGACTTGAATAAAAAATTCGCAAAATTGGGTGAACGAGCGATCAGCGTCCACGTTACAAGCAACAAACATTGCGATAGCGTCAGATCACTCTGCAAACTTCGGTGGGGTCACGAGGAAGGGGACAAACAACGTTTACGCAATTCTCCAAAAAGGTCTTAATCTTTCCCAAATATGAATGAACCATATTTTTAAGAGTTTTCACGAACATTTTACGGAATCGGTTGTGTCTCACATATTCTTCACAATTCGGCGAGATTTTCCACTTCAAAATGCTCTTATGACATTGAATCTTTTGCAACTTCAATCGTCTCACATTTTTCAAACCATTTGGGGCGTTGGCAAATATTCTGCGATTTAGCCGAATCATTTAATGTGCGTGCGCAATTTTTGTTTATTTTCTAAATTGTTTTTAGCTTCCATCCAAAAGATTTCCGAGTCATTTGTCCGTGCGATGGTTGACATTAGGGAGACTTTGTTCAACAATTGTGAAACAGTGGCCAGTCATTGAGGCTTATTTCCGATCAATTGAAGATGCACCCAAAAAGTTGGCAACCATTTTTGCAGAAGACAATCATGAAAAGAGTTCGGAGTACAAATGCCTGCTCCAGTTCGCTTCCTTTTCACTGGAACAATTTAATGCAGCAAATTCTGCAACTCAGGTGTTTTTTTTGATTATTTAATATCTAAAAAAGTAATTCAGGCACAATCGTTGACAATTTTTGAGCTAGACAAAAACATTGCAAAGTTTCGTCGTCGTTTTCAATCATATTTTGATGAGCCGTTTTTCGGCGCTGAAACAATGGATACTTTGGTCGAAATGGACGAAAATGGACTCAGCTTAATCTCTGGGCGATTGAAGGAGTCTTTTAAGGTCTTTTCTCGAAAATTTGATAATTAAGAACTCATATTTAAGAAATTTTACTTGGATTCGCTCGGTTATCTTGACAAATGGCTTGGATTTTTGGCGGAATATGAAGATTTTGGCTGGATTGCATTCGAAGAAATCAGTTTTGACAAAGTTTCCAGCGTTTTCAAAAAGTTTTGCACGGATGCACCGGACGAGCTGGACAACCTGTTTGACGAGGTGGTAGAATTAAAGGAAGTGGTCAGAGAATTGGAAGCAACGGAGGGGTTTTCCAAAAAGAATTTGGAGAAGAAATGGGGTGAGGTGCTGAAGGACAAGAATCTCAAACACATCAAAACATTGGTGTCAATTTTTCTTTCAATATTTCCTTCAAATGCATTCTGCGAGTCCGTCTTTTCGGTTGTAAATCATATTTGGACCGATCAATCCAATCAATTTTCCCCGGAAACGGTTAATGCTTTTGTTTGTGTCAAACTGAACTCTGATCTGGATTGTATCTCAGCGCATGATTTTTTTCTGTTGCAAAATGACCTCTTGAACAAGGCAAAAGCTAATGAGAAGTACAGTTACTCGCAATAAATCAGATTTTTTTGTTTTTCTATGCCTTTTGCAAAAAAACGGATGCCATTACAATGCCATTTTTTGGAACCCTTGATGCCATTACAATGCCATTTCTTAGAAGCTGTTTGCCATTTTTTCACGAAAGTGATCTGGCCTCCCTGCATCCAATACATTACGGTACAACTAAGAGGTGCTAAAAAATGCTGTAAAATTAAAAATATATTCTTTTTTGGCTTAAGTCAAAAATAATAAAATTATTCTGGCCAATGGTACTGCCGTGGTAATGAGTTGCGTGCCAGAAACGAACTGGGACAATAAAAGATAGAAGCCGTTTATTAAAAAATTTTGATTTTTTACACATATTGTTTAAAAATTAAGCGTGCTTATAAAAATTTTATGACTCCGCCAGTGAAGAAATTGCTAAAATTTTTATAAACAAAAAAATTTTCTTCACCCCCGACCCCGATTCCTAAAATGTGAACGAAAATAGAAATTTAGTGGATGCCCAAAAGTTCCACGTCACCTTACTCGCTCAAAGCAGCCCCTGTGATATGCAAAGTGCAAATCAGATTTATTGACTAATATCTCTGCTTCTTTGGCCATTTACTCTGGCATTGTCATGCAAATGCCAATGCCAACAAATTCTCTCGCATCCCCTCCACTCTCTTTGCTGTCAATGCTATTTTGAAACAAAGTCACCTTCTAAGCTCGAGACGCGTTAGGCTTAGGCCTAAGCCACCCTGGCTTGGGGTTCGTTAGGCTTAGGCTTTTGGCATGCTGGTTTGGGGGTCAAAAGCTCCGTTGCATGTTTTAAGCCCTACATAAGTAATTTTGCCCATTTTTTAATCAATGGACAACTGAGTCCCTAGTCAAAAAGACCCGATTCCTAAATGTGAACGAAAATAGAAATTTAGTGGATGCCCAAAAGTTCCACGTCACCTTAATCGCTCAAAGCAGCCCCTGTGATATGCAAAGTGCAAATCAGATTTATCGACTAATATCTCTGCTTCTTTGGCCATTCACTCTGGCATTGTCATGCAAATGCCAATGCCAACAAATTCTCTTGCATCCCCTCCACTCTCTTCGCTGACAATGCTATTTTGAAACAAAGTCACCTTCTAAGCGAGCGATTAAAGCCGTATAAAAGCGCTGGCAAATGCAGCAGAAAATATCATTCAAAAATTATTTTTAATTTACTTCAAAATGCGCACCTTCTTTCTCTTCATGGGCGCAATTTGCTTCGTTTTGCCCGCTATTCTGCTGGTGACGGGTCAGAAATTCTTTGGCAATTAAAATTTGGGCCCAATTCAAGATTTCATGCACTTTTTAGTGTGTGGTGACTAACAAAAATTTATGTAAATATTGAAATATTTTAACTTACATTTTCTACTCACGTAGAGAATTCAGATGCATCGCCGCCAAAAATATCTGGCAATTCTGAACCAAACGCAGGTAAAACTGCAAAATAATAATTGTCTATTTATTTTAAATTAATTTTCGAACCCCGGGCCCGAATTTGAACATTTTGTCGAAAATTCTTCCAAAAATCAATTAGCCTCAAAATCATTCAAAAAGCATGAATTCAATCATATCACTTTTCAGTGTGGGTAACTAACCAAAAGTTATATAAATATTGAAATATTTTAAACTTTACATTTCCTACTCACGTAGAGAATTCAGATGCATCGCCGGCAGTAGACAAAACACCAGGTAACACTGCAAAATAGATTATCTATTTATTTTTTCAAATTAATTATAGGAATAGGAACATCATTTAAGCTCTCCAATTGAGCAGGATTTTCAAAAGAAAAAATAAAGTTTTATTATTTACATATACCTAATAAAAATCAAAATATTTTTCATTTTCGAAAACGAAACGAAAAAAATATTTTTTCATTTACGAAAACGAAACCGAAACGAAATTTTGTGCAGCCCTGAATGGGATTACAATGCATGTAGCCTAACGCTCTCTGAACCTTTGATTACCGAATATACTGGAAAAATGAGGGTAAACATAATTCTGTTAAATGGTTCTTTAGGAACAAAAACCCCAGAAGACAGCAAACAAAAGGAATTGATAAGACGTTTTTATAAAATAAAAGTCAGAATACCTGGACTCAGTGATGAGAAAGTTGCCAAAAAGTTGAACATCGACAGACACAACCTCAGGTAACACTGCAGAATAGATTATCTATTTATTTTTTAAATTAATTATAGGAATAGGGACATCATTTAAGCTCTCCAATTGGAAAAAATAAAGAAAAAAATCCCTAAAGTGCGTTTTTATTTTTCGTGATCTGTGTATCAAATATGGTAAGAAAGTGCAGGCTTTCGATGCAATAAATAAATTTAAAATAATAAATAAAATATTAGTGCAACCCTTCAAAATCAATGGGATTCACTAGAGTAGTGCACGGTCGGTTTTAAACCGGGGGTACCGGTCTGCGGTTAGGCCGGTTTTGCCACTCCCGGTTTTCGGTTTCGGTTTTTGGCCGACACCCGGTTAACCGAAAACCGAAACCGGTTTTTGTAAAACCATAGGGGGGACCCTTTTGATTTTCAAATTCGTAAATTTTGGACCAATTTTTTTAACAAATATCGTTAAATCTACATTTTTCGCGGTAGAAACTCCTCCCATTCCTAAAAATTGGTTGAAATTGTTGAAAATTAATTCAGTAACAAAAGCATTTTAAGGATTTTTCCGATTTATTTTAAGACTTTCTGAGCGAAATTTTTGTTTTAGTGCGCGATTTTACTAAAAAGGCAAAAAAGTAGGGGGGGGGGGGGTCGGCGGTGCCGATATGCGCCGCCGAAAAAATTGTGAATTTTTGACTCAATTTATTAACAGATTTGCTACCAAAACTTCAAAAATACGGCAATTTTTGAAGCTTGATAAGGGTCCGGGGAAATTTTTTTTTGAGATTAACGAATTTGTTAAGAAAATTGCAATAATTACCAATTTACAAAGAAAAAGCATTGAATTTATTATTTGTTCATCCACCATAGATGCTCACCAAAAAGAAAAAATAATTACACAGTCGGGGTCACTCAAAGTTTTTTATTTTTTAAATATTCAGTGAATTCGTCCAATCAAAAAAAGGAAATAAAAAAAACTTGTGAATTGTATCTAATTAAAAAAAAATGAGAATTTAAAAACACGGGCCCTCCAAGAAAGCCAAAAAAATTTGGGAATTGTTTACACACAAATATAGTTTAGAGAATGTTGGAAAAAACAATTGACGCGCAGGGATTTGAACCTTCTCACAAAACATTTCAATTCACCCCACCACTCACCACTACACCACCATTTTTCTCAGTAAACCAATTCCATCATTAGGGGTGTATTTTTTTCGTTTTTACAACCGAAACCGGAAAACCGGTACACCCGGTTTTCGGTTAGGCCGGTTTTACGACCCCCCGGTTTTCGGTTTCGATTTTTGGGCCAAAAAAGCCGGTTTTCGGTTTCGATTTTTGGGCCAAAAAAGCCGGTTTTCGGTTTCGATTTTTGGGCCAAAAAAGCCGGTTTTCGGTTTCGATTTTTGGGCCAAAAAAGCCGGTTTTCGGTTTCGATTTTTGGGCCAAAAAAGCCGGTTTTCGGTTTCGATTTTTGGGCCAAAAAAGCCGGTTTTCGGTTTCGGTTCAGTTAACCGACCGTGCACTACCCTAGGATTCACTAACGCTCTCTGAACCTTTGATTACCGAATATACTGGAAAAATGAGGGTAAAAACCAAA